>RXPK01001874.1:0-107042 GCA_004143645.1 Protaetia brevitarsis | reverse complement strand
ACATAATAATACCTGACGAAAGTACCTTAAGAAAAAATTATGTCACATCTTGTTGCCAAAAACAATAGCAGAAATTCAACAATTGGTAGGGAGTAATTTTATTTATATCATGGTAGATGAAAGTACATATAGGTGTGGCCGTTATTTGTTAATAGGAATTCTTCATGAAGATATTGTAGGTAAATCATATTTAATTTATGGTAAAGAACTTCAAAAAACAAATAATGTGACAGTTGCCCAATCCGTTCAAGAAGGTTTATCAAATTTCTTTTTACCTGGAAGTATACCTTGTGAAAAAATTGTACCAATGTTGTCCGACGCTGCATCATACATGAATAAAACCGTGCAAAATTTAAAAAAAATTATAGTAACATATTCATACCACTTGTTTAGCTCATGGGTTCAATCGTGTAAGCCGAAGGCATTAGAATCAATTCCCTTTGATTAATGTTTAATTAGCATATATGTCAAAAAAGTATTTTTAAAAGCACCTTTACAAATCCAATTTTATAAGGAGCGACTTCCCGGTGTTAAGTTGCCTCCTGAACTGATTATTACGAGATGGGGTACATGGTTAGAGGCTGCAATTTTTTTTGCCGATAATTTTGAAGGAATAAAAAATGTAATTCTTGAAATCACTGCTGACTGCATTGCTCTAGAAAACTGTAAAAAGATAGTAACATCAACAGAATTGCTGCAAAACCTTTTGTATATTAAGTCAAATATAAGATTTGTTTCAAGTTCCATTCGTAAACTAGAAACGCAAGGGATGTCGCTCTCGGAATCAGTCGAAATAGTAGACGAATTTGATATGTTATGTAAGAAGGTTAAGGTACAATAGGTAATTCTATATACGATAAATTTAAAAAAGTGATAAATAAAAATGCGGGATATTTGAAATTGAAGAAGGTTAAGAAAATTTTGGAAGGTGAAACAGTAAACGATTTCGACTTTAATTTTAGTTTAGAATGTATTGGCAAAGTTAAAAAATGCACCAATTACATCTGTGGATGGAAAGAAGCGTTTTCATTTCGAAACATATGTATTCTGATAGAAGACAAAACTTTCTTTTACAAAATTTTGAAAAACATTTAATTACAAATTGTTTTAGAAATATGTTGTGAAAAAATTTTGTGCAATAAAGTTAATGTTTAAATTTCTGCTCTTATTTATTTTATGTAAAAATTTTGCATATTGTCGCAATTTTTTGTGCATATATGCCCTAGGTTTATGCATATTTTCTCAAAAATCGATGCATATATATGCGCATATATTCCAGTTTTTTTTTGCATATAATTCGGTCTTTAATAATGACCATAGGTGTCAAAGTATTTTTAATGTTGTTCATACTTTTAACATGTATCAAATAAAAAAACGAAATATGTGAGTACATTGTGAGTCAGCCACTACTAAAAATGTAAAAATGTACAGGGTGTTCCATTTAAAAAATATAATAATAATAACTCAGCACTACAGGCCTTGAAGAACCTTGGCTTAGGGTACCGAAACACACCGAGCCGCTGAGAAGTGTTGTCCAAATGGTCACCCAACCAACAATCGGTCCCGCATATTACTGTTTGACTCTCAAGATTATAAATGATACAACCTTCCTTCTTAGCCGTACTGCCGGCATTTAAAAAAATATATTAAGTGATTGCCGACACTTTTTAGAGCACTCAGTATAATTCAAAATAATTCCAAGATGTGCTCTTTAATATCTAGTTTCACTATGTGTTTAAATAAAACATCTCACTTCAATAACAAATGAGCAATCGGATACAGGAGTTAACCTGCAGAATGTAATGTAAAAAATTACAGGTGTTCTATTTAAAAAAGTGTCATATGATTATGCCGATGGTTTTTTGAACATTCGGTATATTTCAAAATAATTTTCAGATGCACTCCTTAATATCTATTTTCGCCATGTGTTTAAGTACAACTTTTCGGATGCCCAGCTACAAGACCCTATACAGGGTATTCCACGTAAATGGTTCATTAAAAGTTTACAATGTTCTATTATTTACTTATATTTGAGATTTTGGCAAAATTATCTGTTCGATTGGAACTATAAATGTGAAATACTTTAACTAAGATATCACTTCCGGTTGACCGGAAATGGACGTCAACTTTTTTTATTTTAAATATATATAATTTTTTATTCATTTTTGAACTCTACGACCACAAATACGTCAGTCCTCATTAGCTATTCCTATAGCTACATGTTGCCGTTTTTGAGTTATTTCAGTTTTCCTTTTTTTTTGGTTATAATAATTGCATCATTTAGAAATTAATATCTCGATTAATACTGCAAGTAGAGACTACAAATTTGCTATGTTATGAATGTAGATATAACCGTAAGAAGCAGTACACACACTTCACATTCTAACATATAGGGTGTTCAAAACTGAGAAACAAAGTGGCATATCTTCAAATGCAGAAAACTCCTTTTTTTAAATAGAACACCCTGTATTTTAATTCGAAATTAGGAAGTAAATATCATCCCCTATCATTTTATATCAGCATTCCCTATACCTATCTTTAATAGATTTTGAGATATGAGCGACTATTTGTTAAACAGACTAACTACCCTATCTTTAAATGTTTGTAGCTGGCTCTGAATGGGATTAATGTCAAATGCGTGTATCATTCTTTGAATAACCATACAAGAATGTTCATGTTCGAATAGTCATTTCTATTAATATTGCGTAGTACAAAAGTGTAATTACGATGATATACATAAACACTTATGGTTAGTCAATGAATTTGATATTAATCCCATTCAGGACCAGTTACAAACATTTAAAGATAGGGCTACGTAGTATGTTTAACAAAAGTCGCTCGTATCTTAAAATCTATTAAAGATAGGTATGGGGAAGGCTGATATAAAGTGATAGGGGATGATGGGATGAGGGGATTATTTAAAAAAAAAATTTCTGCATTTGAAAATATGTCATTTTGTTCCTCAGTTTTGAACATCCTGTATGTTAAAATGTGAAGTGTGCGTTCCGTTTCTTAGTTATATCTACATTCATAACATAGCAAATTAGGAGTCACTACACTGTAAAAAATTACAGTAATTTTGCCATGGTAAATCAGCAATGTTACATGTAATAACGTTGTGAATTTACCACAATAAATCATGTAAATTTTGTTTTACATGTTTTTTCTAGGATATTTAACATGGAAAAAGAATTTCGATAAAAATTTATAGCTTTTTCATGTAAGTTTAAGATGTAACAAAAATTCAAAAGGAAAATACAGGAAAAAAACATGTACAATTTTGTATTTACTCTCAAAATTTACTTAAAAGTGTAAAATTTACATTTTTTTTGGGGTATTTGGTGCACTTTAAAAGTAATTTTACTAGTGAACTATTAATTTTGCTGTAAAAATATGAGGATCTTTTATATTTATTTGTTTTTACTTGAATTTTCGGGTAAAACTATAGATATCATGGAAAATACGAAATTCATACGCCGCAATGTGATTGGTTATTGGATTATTTATCTGTGCGCGTAGGTAATTCTATTCGTTTGTCGAACTTATTATTGGCTCAGTAATATCATGTACGTCACAAACAATCGTAGGTTTGGCGTAAGCGTGTTCATTCTTGATCTCTGGTTGAGCGATTCAGTATGACCCATTAGGTGGTATAAAAGAATTAGGTAATTTGCTTGCTCTCTTTATAAAAACACATATGAAAATTACTTCAGTGTTCGGTAAATATAGGGTTCATATAATATTACATACGAATTTACAGTACAATCTTGGAAAAACCACAGCAGCATGTGAAATTTACTAGATGGTTAGAAATTTTACCTTATGAAGCAAATTTACCTATAAAATTGTAGGCAACTTTGTTACCAACGATTTTACATGTACTTTTACTGGCAACTTTTTTTACAGTGTACTTGCAGTATTAACCGAGATATTGATTTTTCAATGATGCAATGATTATGACTAAAAAAAAAGAAAAACTTAAATAACGCAAAACGGCAACATGTAGCTATAGGAATAGCTATGAATACTGACGAAGGTATGGTAGTGGAATCCAAAAATGAATAAAAAAAAATTAGATCATTCTATTTAAAATAACAAAGTTGAAGTCCATTTCCGGTCAACCGAAAGTGATATTTTGGTTAAAGCATTTCACATTTATAGTTCAATCGAACAAATAATGGTGCCAAATCTCAAATATAAGTACATAGAATATTTATATACTTTCAGTCTTCACATTTCACAGAAATATTAATTTCGGGTTGTCAATGTTAATTGCCAGTTCTGTTATGATTTTAGAGCACTTGATATTAAATAATTTTACCGAAAACACTTTTTAATAAAATTGAAAGAGCAATGCAAAAGCATGAAACCATTACAGCCAACATTTGCATTATTCTTTATTTTTTTTTCGGAGTAGATAATGCCTAATCTAAGTAATTTCTTGCTTCTCAAGCACTCCCGCAGAGCCAAATCCTCCTAATCATCACTACGGCCCCGGGAAAAATGTCTTAGATATTCTACTTATTCTACTTATAAGTATTCCAGACTACGCGAAAAAAACCTTGAAAAAATGATCTATAGTTGAAGTATGACTTCTAAAGGTAAAATACCTGTACGGTTTTAAGGGCACAAAATTGCAACAAATTCGTATAGGAATTTTACCAACATTTTTTTAGTGTGTATGATTTTAAAAGCATCTTCGAGGAAACTGACCCTCCCCCCAATATCTTACCGTAATGCCACACCATTCGCATCGATATCCCGACAAACATTCTGACGCCCAACAGGTCTTCTTGCAGAGGGCACACTTGGAATTGCTGGGCAGATTACCTTCTCGCCAGTGGTGTTCGTGGTGTACCAAACCGAGACATTTTCCAGGAAGATAGGTGGCGTTTTCTTTACAATCGGGCACGGCAAAGTCCTGACATTCTATGTGCACGTAGTATTCGCATACTGTACAGAAAGAAACGTTCTAATTAAGGAAAATACTACACAAGTTACGTAGAGAATTGAGAAGTATAAACAGTGCTTTCAAGATAAAGCCATTGATAAAGCGATAGTTTATCCTCATGGAGTACTTTCGTGCCATATATATTTGGTTGCAAATTAATATTTTTCAAATTTATTCTATAATTGGATACTGTCCCTTTTCTATCTATAAACATTATTCTAGCTAATAAAATTTAAGTGTCGTAGTGAAGTTTTGTACAGCTGTCCTATCTAAAACTGGGTCATTGATTACAGCTCTATTTTTGATTTTAACAAATAGTGTTTTATACAAAAGTTTTACAGAATCCTATGCTGCATAACGTAAAAATATGTTTGACTATACAGGCTGTTTCAAAAGTAGGGAAACGCAGACTTACTTCATTATCTTAAATCGAACATCCTATATATTATTCCATTTTTTAATTCTACGAAGAAAAATAACATCATTTTATATCAGCTACTATATGTGTATCTATAATAACAACGTGGTTATTTACGCTTTCTTTAAAAAAAGGTTCTGCTACAAGCTTTGGTTAAGGCGGCGTAAGTTTGTATATACGTTTGTTTCAGATGTTCATATTTTCAATATCACATACATATATAGCTTGATAAACAGTGAAATTGAAATCGATATAATTTTATACAAGTGTCCACTACAGTCCTGCTTAATTTTAGCCTAAGGTAACTTGATTTTTTTCTGAAATAGTAGCCTATATCTTGGCTTATGCCTAAATTAACCCTTACGCAAAAGCAGTTTCAATTAATACTAAATATTTGTGACGACTCAGGTAGAATATTGTAGATAATATATTTTAAATAAATCCAATAAATTTTCCATTAATTTTCAAGTCAAGCTTAATATATAAACGCGAATCCGCAATTAATGAGTATACATCAGTATGAGATAAAAAAAATACAAAATGAATAATATGTTTTTTGAAAAATAGAAAAGACATTTAATGTCATTCATCTATGATTAAACTATAAAGAAACTATATTCCTCATGTTTGGTTAGGTTAGGTAATTGTTTATCATCGTAACTACCAAACAACCATCAATATTTAATAATAATAGTTAATAATAATTCAAAGTCAAAGCTATCAAAAAAAAATGTTTTATGTAATACGTTTTCCGTGATTTCTTTCATTTTAGAGGCCACAAAAGAAAGTT
Organism: Protaetia brevitarsis; assembly: GCA_004143645.1. Taxonomy (NCBI): domain Eukaryota; kingdom Metazoa; phylum Arthropoda; class Insecta; order Coleoptera; family Scarabaeidae; genus Protaetia; species Protaetia brevitarsis. The sequence goes on along the minus strand of RXPK01001874.1, from coordinate 100,883 downwards.
GTGTTTAAGATAGAGCCACCCTCACAGGAAAATAGCTAGAATAGAATGCAATAGGCATTTTTTATCCATTTCGTAGAATTGTTGGAAAAAGCACCTCAAAAGTTCCAAAAGAGAGGACACTGGGAAAAACGTATATAAAATTCAGGTACCAAAAGTAATAATCATCTGGGATATTCCTGCTGATTTCGGACATAAAAAAAAGCAATTTCACTCGAAATATTAAGGTATAATGGAATTTTATGTATAAAATTCATGTAAATTTGTCATTTTAACTGATTTAAGTAATATTTAATGATAAAATTATCACAGCGATCGTAAAATTTTTGTCAATACGTTAAATTCATGTTGGTAAACAATGAATTTTATCCATGACATGAATCTTAAATGATTTTGCCTAATTTTTTACAATGAAGTGCGCAAAAAAACGTTGAATTGCCAGCTTTCCTGGAAGTTTTGTATTCTAAATACGCGCGGATTCGAATCACTCCAGTAATGCAAAGTCTGCCTGTTAAATATACCATTTTTTTTTTGTAAATTTGGCTTCGTCCGTCAGATAATGTTGTTCGAGAACAATGGAGACCATGTTAAAATAAATTCGCAAAAATTCGCTCTTCTTGGAAAGTCAATATCTTTAGATTGTTGAACCATGGAAAACAGGTATGGGCGAAACTTATCTTTGCGCAGTATTCTGTGTATTGAGCACCTAGATAATCCTGATTCTAGTGCAGCTTGTCTTAAAGACATTGTCAGATACGCTGTGAAGTATCCCAAAATAACGATTTCCATGTTTGCATTATTAACAATAGGTTTATGTTTTTGAATTTTAGGCTGGTCCGATCCGAAGTTTTTAAAATTCTGTATTATTCGCTCAACTATGTTTGGTGCCGGCTTCTGCTTTTGAGGATACCGGCAGCAAAGGTATCACATGTTCTTGCTATCACTTTATTGCATTCTCCATAAATAATAAACAAATTCAAATAAATTCTTTCGTATAATTTAACCGTGCCGGCATCGTTTATAATGGAAAACTAAGTTTCTTTAAGCTGGATTGGTCATGACTTACCTAAATATACCAAAGCAGGATGACATTTAAAAAAAAACTACATGAGCTACCTTCTTATACCTTACATATTTTACTAATTATCTTAAAAAGTATTCATTTTAGATGGGTAATGAATATGACTTATTTTTTTGTATTTTTATAAGGGCAGTTTGATGAGAAAGGGAAAAGTAGGTAGCTGTATTTAAAGGAAAAGTTTTGACACTTTTTTAATTCGATAGTTTAACTGTAATTTTCGGACACGCTGTATAATGTTTTCCAAAAATTCATTCGGTCTCGGATGCTACCCTATACGGTAAAAAATTCTACAAATTTCCCAATTTTCCAAAGTTAATACCTTTGCAGTTAATAAAAGTTCAGATGCATTCGTCCATCTGTCAAAAATTTAAAAAAAATGCAAATATTTCAATTATGATTGAAAATAAATAACATAGTTGTTTTAACAAACTTAACTTTTAGATTTGAAGCGAGGGAATTAAAAAAAGTAATAAGTAAAAATCACTACAAACGATTCTGAAGAGATCTACGAAAACGGATTTTCTATATGTTATTTATTAACAAATTTCATCTTTAGCCAATTTGTTTAAATTATCGCCATTTGTTTATTTTGAACTACAAACGAAGGAAAATTACTACAAACAACTATAAACGATTCTGAAGGAACTACGAAAGCGTATTTTCGATACCTCAAAGCCGAGTGCGTCTGCTTTCTTGAAGTCCTTAATTATTAATGGATTGAACTACAAACGAAATACTAACACTATCCATGAAAAAAGTTAATTTTTTCAAAAGTCGGGTTGCAGGTTCACATAGGTGTTCTATTAATGTCGATGTAAATGCAATGACGTAAGTATTCAATATTATAGCAATAGTCACTGAATCACATACAGCGTATTCACAAATGCATCTCCATTGTGGATACCTTCAAATAACAATCCTTTTTGCTTGGTATATTTTACTATAGCCACTGAATGGCAGCATAATATGCTATTCTATTCTTGCAGTACTTTTTTAGTCTCGGAAATTGTCCATGATACGTATCTTTAGTCATTAACTAATCTTTATCTTTAACTAAATACACTGCTGGAAATAATTGACGAGCACACCCTGTATAATCTGAACGCATGGTTCTTCTTCCCCCGTACAGTTCGTGTACTGAGTACGCCTTCCCTTCCTGCTGGCCAAACGGCTCCAAGTTGCCTTGAGGAGGACGCACGTGACGCGCCTACGTACTGCTGTGTCTGGCACCCCGGTTTTCGAAAAATTCAGTTTTTTTTTCTTGTTATTTCCAATATAATCTTTGTCAATGTTTCGGAAAATTTTCTCAAATGTTTTATTTTTACATAAGATTTAGTTAATTGAATTTTCATTTTTACTTTTCATTTTGCATTTTCTTTGGTACCTTCAGTACACAGCATATTTATCTGGCAATCCCAACGTGAAGCTTGACGTTATTGTAATTGTAATCAGTAGAATTAGGATCCCTGATTTAGAGTTTGTGGAAATTGATATACAAATGATATACAAGGTTGCGGAATAGTTATTGGAGATGATGATATACAGAGTTGCGGAAAAATTGTTAGATGTGATGATATACAAGGTTGCGAAGAAGTTATTAGTGGTGTTGAAATAAAATGGTGATGTTGGATCCGAAGAGGATATCGAGGTAGAAGATATGGTGGAGTTAGAGTTAGAGGAAGAAGAAGTAAAACAATTCCCAAAGAGAATCCCCAGAAGAAGTAATCATTCCCAGAGAGAATCACCAATGTCGTTAATGAGATTGAAATCAATTGTGATGAGAAGTCTGAAAGCTGAAGTCAAACGAATTTCGAACCAGTATGTATCCTTAGAAAATAAGTTCCCCATTATTGTTGTTGATGACGAACACTCTCTTGAAGTCCAGTCAAAGCCTGTCAAGATCATGAATAATCCCGTTCCTGAAGCCATGTTTGAGCATAATTTAAAAGAATGTTTCTGTTTAATGAGCTATCCTTCTGGAAATCCAACGCGAGAAGGTACATCCAAGGAGTTGGAGAAGTTCCTCAGGGTGCAGAGCCACCAATGCCACACCGACTGCCACACCAACTGCTGTCCGAAACAGGATCTACCGTTCGTGGGACCTCATAGAGTGGCTAGAGTGTCTGATGGAGTCACCTATGAACTTCATTCGATGGACGGTATGTTGAACACTTCAACCACGACAAGGTAGTTATCAGCACCCGAAGTGACGTTTTCACCCGTGTCCGGAGACACAGTGTCGTGTGCGGACAATTTCTAAGGTGAAACACTCAATTTTCGTGTTGTAACTTTCGTTTTCCCCTTAGTAATTGGGGATGTGCTGTGATCTGGCACCCCGCGGTTTTCGAAAATTCAGTTTTTTTTCTTGTTCAGATCCAATTAATCTTTGTCAATGTTTCGGGAGAATTTTCTCAAATGTTTTATTTTTACATAAGATTTAGTTGATTGAATTTTTCAATTTTTACTTTCATTTTGTATTTTCTTTGATACTTCAGTACACAGAGTACGCTCCTACCTCAGTCCATCTTGTCATGCTCGTTGCAAAGCCGACAACGACCGCTCGAGAGTGCATCCCCACAACCATTCCTCGTTCAAACTCGCTTAAGTAGCGCGATCGATCCGCCATTATGCAGCGAATACAACTACATACTGGACCTTCGCATCACACTAAGAACGACCGGTTTCTCCAACTCCCTTCGGTCTCCATGGCAACGATATGTTGCACCTATGAAACTCGCTGCATAGACTCGTCTATAGGAAACCTTGATGCTCCGCAAATTTTATGGATGTATCTTACACCGTACACGAACTGTACGGGGGAAGAAGAACCACGCGTTAAAATTATACAGAGTGTGCTCGTCAATTATTTCCAGCAGTGTATTATGTGTTTTACATCTAAAACTAGACTTACTTTCACAATGGATTGCTTCAGTGTCGTCCAATCTTTTCCTGCAGACGTTGCAGAATTTCCGTTTGTGATGTACAGTTTCGGACCAACAGTGCGCTACTGGATTCTGGGGACGGCAAAAGAAAACATTAGGTATATAATTACCCGGGGGGGGGTGACTATTTCCGATTTTCGCATGATTTTTGATTACGATACCTTTATCAAACTGGGAGCAGTGCTTGAACATGGCGAGACTACGGTTTTCAAGCAACGGTCGTGCACCACGAAATTGCAAACTGGAAAAGAGAAAAGAGAATTGGATTAAACTTAACAGGTACTTCAAGACATGCAGACTTGAACGAACGATTCAAGTACGAGCAAGTAAGAGAGAAAATATCGATTCCTTGTAATGGAAGGCACCAGTTATCTTCTCTCTCGCTCGCCTAGGCTTGATGCATTGTTCGGATACATTTTTTCTTCAAGTGTACGAAGAAAGTTACTGATATTGATAGTACACGGATGGGCAGCTTTCTTTAAACCAAGGAAATATTTCTTTGTTTAAACACTATAAACCTTTGCCTCAATATACTCACAATTGTGACTTCCTTATGCAGTGTGTATGTCACGACGAGCTTCCATTAAAAAGTTTATGGAGAAGTAAATAAAGGCGAGATTTAATTTTTTTAGAGCAAGTCTGTGTGTTATAGTTGGTATTAAGGATTATATACCTAAATTGTGTAAATTGACCAAAAAACGTTCGGTAAATTTACCGGTAAATTACAAAAAATTACCGGTAATTCGGTAAATGAAAAATCCATACCAGAAACGAAATATTATGTTTATAGATATGTATTTAAAGGTCTAAAGGGACATTGAAAATAAAAAAAAAACCGGGCAAGTGTAAGTAACAATATACTCACTTACTAATTTTATGGGAGATGTTTATTGTTTAATTTTATTTTAAACTTTCTTGAGATTGAGAACCGCTGTAATGCCCTAGAATAGAGAATATAGAAAATAAACTGAAAAAACTTTTGGCTAGAAACGTATAACCTCCATTCCACCGAGTTAGTCAGAAAGAGAAGGAATCAAAAAATTCCCAACAAAAAAAGCAAAAAATTGAAAGGAAGGTCGTGTAGAAATTAAAAGAAAATAAGAATGGAAACAAGATGGATAACGAAAAGCAACGCAAAGAAAAGCGATATTAATGTTAATTTGTTGCTAGGACGGTTGCTAGGACGGTAGGAAGCAAAACTCCCCACTTTTCCTACCTGCCTTTGTCAACAAGTGCAATTTCAATTCTCTCATTTTATGGTTTATTGTGTGAATTTTATTTATCTCTGGAAAAAGTTGATTTAGCAATGTGTGATTTGTACTCTTGGAGTTTTTTAGAATTTTTAAAAGTTTAAAATCGTTTTTCTTAAAAGAGTAAGTAAAATGTCTCATTTCTTAATATTTAAAAATATAATATAATAAGAACAACATTTCACGTATTTAAATTAATAGCAATTTTGAATACACCACATTATGAGAGAACATTAATGCAACATTGTTAAATAAATTAAATATTTTGTTTTACTTCTTACAACTCTTTAAAATAATTAAATACAAAAAATATTACAATAAATTTAATATTATGCCTTAAAATTGTGTAAAATATGTATTATTCTAGCTTCTCTAACTTCTAACCCTATTTTCTTGGGGAATACCCATTAATGTCCGGTATGTAAACCGGTATTTTCATTTTCATTTTACGATTACGGTAATGAAAAAATCGGTAAATTTACAATCACTAGTTGGTATTATACTTGTGTAATTATAAAGTGCTGTATAGTTAAAATTTGCTAATATTGCAAGAATGATGACAGACAATAATCACGCAAGGAAAGGTGTTGTCGAAACACCAATTCGTCGCACATAGTGATGAAATTGCTTATTAACATTTATTAACATGATCCAGCCTAATGAACAGAAGTACACTGAGAAAAGAGATTGCATTAAATAAAAAGTTTTATAACTTTTGGCTTTTATCGTGTTCAAGGAAAAGAATACCTTTTCTCAGAAAAGTGTTTATTTTAATTGAAAGTAGCGTGCTGTTTTGCTCCAAGACTATTTCTTTTAATACCAAGCTTTTCGACGAAAAGTAGCCGTAATTAAATAGAATGCAGCTTAGTTTTGATTAATATTTTATAATGTCTGTATATTTTCTGTTTAAGTAAGACAATACACATTACATATTACATTGTTATTATTATGTACTTATTTAACAACATATTTTAGTTTCTTTTAAGTATTATTAAATTATAAACACTATTTTAAATAAAAAAAAGCCGGACGGTTTATTTGTGTGGACACGCATATATACATTGATTTAAAACTTTTGCTTTTTAACGGAAAATGCAAGCACCTGTATTCAAGCTGAGTGCTTTCATGTTCCCACGTGCATAAGTCTCATTGTCAGATACACAAACAATAATGAATAAAAGTGAATATATTTCGCGCGAATGCTGATTTACTTATAAGCCAAGGAACTTTACAGTAATATATAGTGTTTGAAGGTTTTAAAACTGTTATAACACGGGAAAAACGATCTTGTTGTTTTCAGCCTTTTTCGTGCATTTGTTACAGATTACTATTATCTGACTTTAGGAATATTAAAAATATCCTGTATTTCAATCAAACAAAATATATAGTTAGTAGGTTATTTGAAGCTAACCCAGTATATTTAATTAACTAATATTACATGGAAGTAAAAATAAATATCGCATTTTCTTTTCGTATAGCAGTTTTCTCCCTATATAATACAGCAGATGAGTAGATATACTTATGTGTAGTTGTCGCATAGATGACGCATCTCCTATTTCATTCCAGTAACAGATAATATTTCGCGCAAAATAGGCTGGAATCCACAATTGGAACATACTAATCTGGTATGTTTAGCCCCCCAATACTACTAGGATTTACAACATTCTAACGGCAAATCCCTTCTGTGCATGGGTTTTTGGAGATAAATTCTTCATTTCGCTTAAAAATTATCCACGGATTTTGTTGTCTAAATATATAAAGAGTAAATAGTATTATAAGTAAAAAAAGGTAAACGAAAACACCTCTTAAATAAAAATGCTTACGGTTTTCTGCCAATCTGCATAGTTTTCAAGAGTAAAATAAAGAGGACTTGAATCAACTATCAATATCTTTTACTTAAAAGAATAAATTGTTCCAACCAAAATATATATTTCCGAGGAAATGCATGAATTTCAAATTATATTCGTTTCCAAGGAAATACCAAATCATGCTGGCCATATAGAAAACGCAAAACTTTCGGTTTAATGCAATTCCTTTTAAATGAAAAGGATATTTCTCTCAGTGTAATTTTTTAAAAACAAAATTATTTTGAATATATTTTACTAAAGTATCAACAGAATCATAAATTTTGTTTAAACGAATTTTCGCATTTTCTGATAATCTAGTTTTCAAAACAAAATTGATTAAATGCTTTCTATCATTTGCTTCTAATAAATCTGAGTATAATATGATTGAATCTATAAGTTTTTTATAGTGTCTTCACTATCGTCCATAGAAGGTAACAAAGATCCAACAGTTTTTAAGCTGAATGTTTCTATATTTTTATTATGTATAAAACTTCCGGCCTTTTTATTAAAATAGTGTTTATAATTCAATAATATGATAACCTATTTAAAAGAAGCTAAAATATGTTATTAAATACGTACATTATAATAACAATATAATATGTAATGTGTATTTTCTTATTTAAACAGAAGTTATACAGACATTATAAAATATTAATCAAAACTAAGGTGCATTCCATTTAATTACGGTTACTTTTCATCGAAAACCATGTACTTAAGAAGAAAATAGTCTTGTGCAGCACGCTACTTTTAATTAAAATAAACACTTTTCTGAGAAAAGGTATTCTTTTCATTAAACATGATAAAAACCAAAAGTTATAAAACTTTTCATTTAATGCAACCTCTTGTCTCAGTGCAGCCACAATGATTTCCAATCAATAGCATCAAATAAAACGACAAAGTAAAACATTAAACGAATTTGGGCAAGAAATTAATGATGTGATTCTCTTAAATTCTTTACGTCTAGTAAATGAAAAAATTGCAATTAATAATTTTGCTAATGGGGTAAGAAATCAAAAATTAAGAACCATCCTTAAATAAGAAATTGGCAAAACTTTAAAAGAAGCCATCAATACTACCATAGATGAAGAAAGAAACAGATCTTCTTCATCAACTATAATTCCAGTATAGGGTATAAGTCAGTTTAACTAAAATATTTTCGACTTCCGGCAATGTTCACTTATACCGGAAGTATTTGTCAACTTTGTTATTACAAATGGGATGGTAGTATTTTTATTTGAAAATTTAAATTCTACTCCGAATTTTATGTCAAGTTTAAAGTACGTATGCCTAAATGTCAAAAACAGTTTTTAAGCTGCAATTAATACTTTAAGAGATATTTCAGAAAAACTGTAGTAGCATTATGATTACAAGTACATGCGTCGGCTCTAGGTGGCATGGAAGACATGCATTTTAAACACGCTGTATACGATGCTTGTGACAGCAAGCTTCGATAGCTGTCCATGAATTAGGGTTAAAGTGTGGAAGAATTAAAGATTCGCATTACAGAGCCTTTGTATTACAAGGTAAACGGTACAACGGTGTAGGTACAAAATTTGTAAAGAAGCATGCGCTCTCTGAATATATTTATTAACTTGTGATTTAGACCTAAGCTTATCATCCTCGATTTTTGGCAGTGTCAACAACAAGAATAAGTAACATTGTTAAGCTTAATTACCACATCTGGCAAAGTTCTTGCTTGGTCTCTTTCCCTACCAAGCAGCATTACTGCGGTTTTAGTTGCGATTATCACCAAATCATAATTAACCATACGCACCGCATCTTTCAGATTTGCTGGAATGAATGAATGAGGCATGCAGTCTAACCCACCTGCATCAATAAGTTCAGAATTGAGACAACCTTAGATATTACGAAACCTTGATTCGTGCTTGTAATAATTTGAACTTTGAAACGAATAAATTTCAAATAAAAACAATATCAATAACTTGATGTCATGGCGAGCCTTCAGTCTGACATATTTGTCAATTCTGTCATGTCAGTTTGAAGCTGTTACTTGCTAAACTATTTTTTTCAATTAAAATTTGCTTAGTAGTTATGTCAAGCACACGTTGTACTATAGCACCTTATAATAATATTTTAATCGTAATGAAACGTTTGTTGATGTACATTAAATAGCATTAAATTCCAAAAGTAAAAGTAAAATTGTGAGGTTAGCATGAGTTCATAAATGTCGTCGCATCATATGTTGAGTGTGTATTGTGTATGTAAATAATTCGCCAGTTGATATACAGTGCGTGTGTCTGGATAAATAAAACAGTTCTTGTAAAAGACAAAAAGAATGTTTAAGTTTATCATTTATTTGGCGTTCAGTCTGCTTGATTAAGGACTACTATCTAACATGTTTTGCTTGAAAAAATTGACAATGCTCTAATACATAGGTTCCCAACGGGAGCGATACCGCCCCCTAGTGAGCGCTGGAACTTTTCAAGCATTAAGTATAGACAAATATTATACCAGTATACATATGGTCGAAGAAATGTTCCACTGGCGTACTATAGATGGCACCACAAATATTCTCTTATGGAAATTTATTACCACTACAAATGCACAACAATAGAAACTGCTGGTGGTGTCATCTATAGTGCGCCAGTGGAACGTTTCTTTGACCATATGTATACTGGTATAGTATTTGATATAAACTAACTAATTGATTCGGTTTAGGACTGTCGGTAACAAGTCTATGCAAGTTGGTAAGCAAAGACGTGATTTACGCAATCAAGCATGTTTCGACAAAAATACGGGAACTTGTAACAACCTGTTTGCAGGGCAAGTGCACCGGGGTACCGCAAACAAACAAAGGCATACAAGTTGTTGAATGCTTGAAATCAAATCATTAAAAGGCAGGGATAGCTCTTCTAATGTCTTATTGTTTTTGTGCGCTTCGCCAGTGATCCATACTCGCGCGTGACTGATAAAGTAAAGATGTCATTATAGCCATTAGTTTTATAACTTTCTATAAATCGGTTAAAAGTGAATGTATTGAAATTGTGAATTCCAAAATGTCTGAAACTAAGAAGAAATGTCGGCAGTATAACATTGAGTATTTGAAATATGGATTTACGGAATCTCCAACAAACCAATTATTATCTATGTGCTTAATTTGCCAAAAAGTATTTTCAGATGAAGCCATGAAGCTTTCTAGGCTCCAAGGGCATTTGAATAAAATACATGGTGATTAAAAGGACAACGATTTGTCCTATTTTCAAGGACTTGAAAAGAAATATTTAAAACAGCCAACTATATCAAACCTTTTTGCATCGTATTCTAAACAAGAAGATGATGGACTACGAACTTCATATAATATTCCATTATTAATCACAAACGCGGGAAAACAACACACAATTGGTGAGGAATTAATTATGCGGAAAGTCAAAGAGGTAATCGAAACTGTTTTTCATCATAAGACGCCATCAGATATTATCAAAAAAATTCCTTTGAGTAATAATACTGTGCAAAGAAGATTCGATGAAATGGCTAAAAACGTTGAATTATCATTATGGGATTACTTAAGACTTCTAAATTTTCCATTCAACTCGATGAATCAACTTTACCAAATAACGAAGCACTACTCTTGGCTTACGTCCGATTCATAAAGAAGAAAAAAATTGTCAAGAGTTATTATTTGCAAAAAATTTAGAAACCGATACAAAGGGAGAATCCATATTTAATACCATGCACATTGTTTTCAAGAGAAAGAAATTCCTATTCGAAATATTTTGTTAGTTGTTACAGATGGTGCTCCAGCAATGACGGGGTGCCGTAAGCCGCATTTAAAACAAGCAGTACCAAATGTACTCGCTATACATTGTGTTATTCATTGTCAGCACTTGGTTGCAAAAAATCTTAATGAACGCCTGCATACGTCGCTCCATTACGTTATTAGAGCAGTCAACAAGATAAGAAGCAATTCATTAAATGACAGATTATTTGGGCAACTTTGTAGTGAAAATGATGAAGACTATAATCGCTTGCTGCTGCACACAGAAGTACGATGGCTCTCGAAAAGTGTTTGTCTGAATCGCTTTTTCAATCTATTTGACTCAGTACGGGATTTCCTTGAAAACAGAGACGATGAACTGCGCGAAAACGTGATTGCGTCCAAAAGTGACATCGCTTATTTGCCGGACCTTTTTAAAATATTTAATGACATTAATTTACAATTGCAAGGTGATTAGTTGAATTTAATAAAAACAAAAAAAATGGCATAGCTGCTTTTGTGGGAAAACTTCTTCTATTCAAACGAAATCTAGGAAGAGGTGAATACAGCCACTTTCCGACATTATCAGCATTATCGGTAAAACAGGAAGATTTACTTACTTACTGCCAACACCTGGACGCTCTTCATGCTGATTTTACAGAGCGATTCCAGGATATTTTAAATATGAATATACCAAGCTGGGTTGTAGACCCTTTCGCAAATGCAGATACAGCAGAATCATCAAATTTCGAAGAACTCGTAGAACTCACAACTAATAAAGAATTAATAGTAAAATTCAGAAATGGATACCAAGAGTTCTGGCTCCAAAAATCAATATCAGCTCTCCACCCTGGATTGTGGGAAATAGTACAGAAATTTTTAATTGCGTTTCCTTCATCATATTTGGCTGAGCGTGGGTTTAGTGCAGTAGCTAATTTACTGTCTAAGAAAAGGAATAGACTGCAGATCACTGAGTGTGGTGATTTGCGACTAATGTTAACTAAATTGAAACCCGACATTAACAAATTGTTAAAATTCCACCAGCCTCAACCATTTCATTGATATTTATGTTTCTTATTGAATTTTGTTTTTTTATTATTTTTTTTTTTTTACTAATTTTGATTAAAGGTCTTGTCTTTGCCTTTGTACAATGCCCCAGTGCGGGGTGCTCCAGCGTTGTGTATTGTCTTGCATTTGTTGGTTAAGTTATAATTTTGTTAATAACACTTTGTATGGTCTTTGTCTGAATTAAATAATAACTCGAAAACTATCACATATAACTATTTAGCGCCTAGTATAAGTTTACACCGATTTTCGACATATAATGCAGCCACATAACAGTATACAGAGCATCTCATTAGAATAAGGAAATATGCTAAAATTTATATTTTTGTGGATACCCTGTATAACTTTTTAACTTACATTTCTATAGAATATTTGATCACAAAAAAGGCCATTATAACCGATTTCTGAAATTCGATAAAGTAAGCACAACATACGTCATTCCACGTTTATTGGAGCACCCTGTATGTAAATATCTACACCAATCGAAAGGGCTCACTAAACGGTACAAGTCCGCCATTGAAACTTTTTTCCTACCTCTTACCGTTTAAAAGTTATTCAGAAAAAAACAAATTTGAGCTATATTGCAAGGGTGAATTGCACCCCCTAAAGTTGAAGTTCCGCAGCAACGGAAAGCGTCCTTGAGTAACACTCCATTGGGTCTACAAACTAACAAAGTTTCATCAAAATTTGTGATTTACAGTTCGCGAGGTTCCCTTAGGATAACATAAGAATATAATTGATTATTGGTTAATTAATAGCATAGCTAGTATATAGTAGCGTTATACCGTTATCCGACGCTATGTGTGATTAAAAGAAGTCAACCGAACTAAATCCATAACATTACCCACGTTATGAAATTTCACTATGAATATTCCAGGGTACATGAAAAAATATCTATAGTTAGAAGTATTGCTTCTAAAAGTGAAATACCTGTAGAATTTTAGGAGCACAAAATTCGTACAGGAATTTTATCAATTTTTCTTTTAGTGTGTACATGTTTCTTCAGTATATATCTGACAATCAAACGCTGGCTTAAAACCCACTTCCAAGAGAATATGCGGATCCTACACCATAGGTATATATTTAACTTCTTTACGGCGTAAACTGCACCAGCAGACTTAAACGAACCTCTAGAAAGATACAAGATTTCCATTGCGTACGGCCCGTATCTATAACTACTGCGGATCAAGTTGGGACTTCGTTATTGATTCGTATGTACGTACGCGGAGGAGATCTTTTGCAATGGCGTATACGTCATGGCGGTGACGTCAGTCAGCCCCGTATTCGAATATCCCAAGCGTTGACCTACTTTCGCGATACACACACTGGAACCGGCGTTACGCCTGGGCAACAACATCATGTGGATCGTGTGCACGCCGATTGCTCCAGGTGTATACGGGAGCATGTGAAGCTGCGGCTGGCATTGTAGATACCGAAACGCATATGCGGAGAGCTTTCCAAAAACCCTACTCGCGGATCGACACGCCAATATCGGACAGAAATCGTGGTAGAAGGCTACAGGATGGCACCCTGGTAGATTTGGCGGCGTTGTGCGAAACAAGGTGGACTAATTTGGCAAAAATGTTAAACTGCAATTTGAATGTCTACACACAGTGAAACTTTCCATTATCGTGATATTCTATGCTACAAATGTTAATTACTACAGCAAATTGTTTTAATATCTAACTACTTTAATACCTTTATTACTGATGAGATTGTTTTGAAAATGAGTAAGAAATCCCAGAATGTTCTTCCTGTATCCCACAAATGAACATTATTCATGTCCATAGTATATAATGATAATGTAACAGATCAACTCAGTCAAAAACAACAGTCAACAGTGATGTAAAACATACTATCTACATCTAAGAAGAAACCTCGCGAATTGTAAGGCCTCTTTCAGACGAGGCAGTTTGGTTGATTCCACTAATTGAACGGACGGTTGTCAAGGATCATAGTGTTATAGCAAACCGTTGGGAACCGTCTGAACCCTTTCACACGGAGTCAACTTGTCTGCTTCGGCGACTTCAGTAGGTCGTCAATAATAATCAACTAGTTAAGGGTAAGGCCTGTTTCAGACGAGGCGGTTTGGTTGATTCTAATTACTTTAATACCTTTATTACTGATGAGATTGTTTTGAAAATGAGTAAGAAATCCCAGAATGTTCTTCCTGTATCCCACAAATGAACATTATTCATGTCCATAGTATATAATGATAATATAACAGATCAACTCAGTTAAAAGCAACAGTCAACAGTGATGCAAAACATACTATCTAAATCTAAGAAGCAAACCTCGCGAACTGTAAGGCCTCTTTCAGACGAGGCAGTTTGGTTGATTCCACTAGTTGAACTGACGTTTGTCAAGGATCATAGTGTTATAGCAAATGGTTAGGAACCGCCTGAACCCTTTCACATGGAGTCAACTCGTCTGCTTCGGCGACTTCAGTAGGTCGTCAATAATAATCAACTAGTTAAGGGTAAGGCCTGTTTCAGACGAGGCGGTTTGGTTGATTCTAACTACTTTAATACCTTTACTACTGATGAGATTGTTTTGAAAATGAGTAAGAAATCCCAGAATGTTCTTCCTGTATCCCACAAACGAACATTATTCATATTCATAGTATATAATGATAATATGACAGATCAACTCAGTTAAAAGCAACAGTCAACACTGATGTAAAACATACTATCTAAATCTAAGAAGGAAACCTCGCGAACTGTAAGGCCTCTTTCAGACGAGGCAGTTTGGTTGATTCCACTAGTTGAACGGACGTTTGTCAAGGGTCATAGTGTTATAGCAAACCGTTGGGAACCGCCTGAACCCTTTCACATGGAGTCAACTCGTCTGCTTCGGCGACTTCAGTAGGTCGTCAATAATAATCAACTAGTTAAGGGTAAGGCCTGTTTCAGACGAGGCGGTTTGGTTGATTCTAACTACTTTAATACCTTTCTTACTGATGAGATTGTTTTGAAAATGAGTAAGAAATCCCAGAATGTTCTTCGTGTATCCCACAAATGAACATTATTCATGTTCATAGTATATAATGATAATGTAACAAATCAACTAAGTCAAAAACAACAGTCAACAGTGATGTAGAACATACTATCTAAATCTAAGAAGGAAACCTCGCAAACTGTAAGGCCTCTTTCAGACGAGGCAGTTTGGTTGATTCCACTAGTTGAACGGACGATTGTCAAGGATCATAGTGTTATAGCAAATGGTTGGGAACCGCCTAAACCCTTTCACACAGAGCCAACTTGTCTGCTTCGGCGACTTCAGTAGATCCCCATGATGATCAACTAGTTGAGAGTGAGGCTTGTTTCAGATGAGGCGATTTGGTTGATTCAACTAAGTTGCTTGGTTTACTCTCAACTAGTTGATTGTCATTGAAGACCTACTGGAGCCGTCGAAGCGGACAAGTTGACTCCGTGTGAAAGGGATTCATATCAGTATGCTCCTTGACAACCGTCCGTTCAACTAGTGGAATTAACTAATCGCCATGTCTGAAACAGGCCTAATTCGCAGATTCTAATTCGCGACTGCGCGCGAAAAAGGAGTTAAGTCATATTTTTTGAAAAATGGGTTTATGTCAAATTTCAGATGAGTGAGTTATATTCTTGCACCGGACAAAAAGAGGTAAGTTAACAATAAATGTTTTTTGCAAATACTGAATTAACTACTTGGGAATAAGTCCTAAAAATCAGCTATTGATATTGTGCAAAAAGGGCTATATTAACATATCGCCATTTGCATGACCCATTAATAACGAGGATTTGTGATATATATAAAGAAAAATTTAAGGATGAAATATGTTTAAACATTTTTAAAAAGTTTTGGGAGATGGGAAATTATAATAGGAGAGTTCAGTACATTAGTACCTTAATTCAACTCCAAGTAAAGAAACGTATTCGAATTCGTATAACTAGCATTAGTAAACAAAAATTAAGAACGCAAACAGCAAACTAGTATTTCATAGTAAACGGAATACAAAATAAAACGTGTAAAAATTGTTTTTGCAAAACTTTTGACATTAGCAACAAATTTATTGAAGTTGTAACACGCAAGAAGAGAGAGTGCATCTCCGGTGTTTTAGATGGTCGAGGAGAACAAAGAAATCCAAAGAAGATATCTGATAAAGACATGACTATTGCACGAAATCATATTCTGTCTATACCGACTTATGAAAGCCATCACACAAGAAAAAAATCTTCAAAAAAGTATTTACCGTCCCACTACACCTTAGCTAGTGTATATCAATCATACTTACAGAAATATCCAGATAACCATATAAATCGCAAAGCCTTTGAAGGAATATTTTATTCTTTGAATATAAAAATAAAACAGCCTAATAAGGATACGTGTGGTATATGCGACAAAAATTAAGGTGGCCAAATCTAAAGATGAGAGAACTATGTTACGTCAGGAATTAGATGCACATCATATTCATGCTGACGGATATACTTCCACAAGTCCAGACAAACATTTAACGAAGACAGATTTGCAACAAAAGACCATATGTTTCGATCTGCAGCAATGCTTACCAACTCCTGATTTGCACAGCGGTGAGCCATTCTATAAGCGCCAATTATGGACGTGTAATCCAACAGTAAGCGACTCCCAGGCTTATTGTTACCTTTACTACGAATCAATGGCTAAGAGCGGAGGAAATGAAATAGGCATTTATAAATATCTAACAAGGTATTTGAATTCAAAAGTCACTCGCCTAATTATGTATTCGGATTCATGTGGTGGTCAAAATAAAAACTCCATCATGTCAGCTGCATGCTTACTTGCTTTGCAAAATTCAGAAACTCTAACTACAATTGGTCACAAATTTCTGGTACCCGGCCATACGCACATGGAATGTGACACCGACCATAGCCTAATTGAAAAAAAGAAGAAAAAATCTAATATTAAAATTGAACATGACTGGGCTCAGCTAATGAGGTAGAGAGGAAATAAAAAACCTCTTCAAGTACATGAGATGGAAAGGACAGATTTTTTTGATTACAATTGTTTGTTTGGTGCTTCCTTAACGAATCGTAAATCTGACACTTTAGGAAATAAATTTAACTGGCGAGAAGTGAGATGGCTTCGATATTGAAAAAATATTTGGGTGTTTCTTATAAAACATCGTTAGACCCAAATGAAAGTTTTAAAACTGTAATGTTTGACAAACGAGGAAGATTAAAAACTGAACTCTTGGTTCCAAAACCAGCGTATCTAACACTAAATCCCATAACAGTAGAAAAGAAACAACACTTAATTGACACGTTACCTTATATTTCAGAATCTCTGTGGGATTTTTTTATAAGAATTTAAGAACAAAGAAAGGGTTAAATCCTTTTTGGTATTCTATTTCATTGCTCGCTATAAACAATATATATTTACCACACCTAGACCTAGTACATATGCATCAGACCAAATGGAGTTAATTCCATCAAATTTAAGGTGCACATGTAGACTAATTTTCTCCGATCTAAGAATTCTTCCTTTGGCAAGCTTGTATATTCTCGAAATGTGTGCCTACATTCACTTAAATAGGACCATGTTTAAAACTAACGCCGAAATGCATGATTACAACACTAGAACAAAAAGTAACATACATCGTCCACAGTGTACTCTGCAGTTGACTGACATTAGACCACACAGTATTGGTATAAAAATTTATAACAAAATATCGACGGTTGTCAGCACCAATACAGCGAATCAAGTTTAAGTTATCTCAGTAGGTACCTTAAGCAGTAGAATTTTTATTCTATTGATCAATTATTTTCGCACCTAACAGCCACTTACATATAAGCTTTATACTGATATTAACAATTATTCATTACTACCACTTTAATTAAGTATTTTGTTTATAAAACTTAGTTATGTAGTAGTAGTTATTTTTTGGTTCTTTAATTAGATATTAGTATTTTTGTTTTCATAGTTTTCTTGGGTGAATTACTCTTTGTTTTCGCACATTCTAGTTTAAATTACCTTTATTTTTTTTAAGTTTGACATGTTACAAACACAAAGGTGTCCATGTAATTAATAAACATTATTATTATTATTTATTATCTGACAACAATACATCTAAATCATTAATCCTATTACTCAAACTGCAAATATGTAATAAAAACAAAAAGAAATCATTGGTCAGCAATTCGAGAAGTCCTAATATGAGAATATTATACAATTCCAACAATATTACATATACAGGTGTCCCACCGAACTGGTTAGATTAGATTTTTTTGAACTTCTAGTAGAAATTTGATTTTGAAACTTGCAGTGTAGACATGGCCTACTGTGATCTTTATAGCAATTTCGGTATGTTGATATCAACTTTTTTATTTTAAATGGAATGGTATACTTTTTATCGGTCCAATGAATTTGGCGAGTCATTTGCTAGTTTTAGCAACTAGTTTATGTGAAGGTTCCCTATCCCTAAACTCGATCGTTTTTGAGATATTTTCATTTTCGCTGACTTTTTGACATTTGCACTTTTGACAAATAAAAGCAAATATTTCATGAGATAGCAGATATTTAGTGGTTCTACTAAAGTCGATGTAAATACAAAGGTGTAGCTATAAGGTGTTATAGCAGTAATCACTGAATCACATACAGGGTGTTCAAAAACGCGCCTCCAATGTGAATACGTTTAAGCTAACGAAACTTTTTTTTCAAATGTAACATAGTATTTTTTACTACAGCATTGAATGCAGTGTAAAATTCTACATCGATTGATATTAGGGTGTGATATATCTATTTTTAATAGTTTTGAAGTATTAGCATTTCTTGCAAAAAATTGCTAAAAATTTGCCTAAACTCCAAGTTTCGACCAAATAAAATAAGTTTTTTCCTACAAAACAGTCTGTACATTATTTGCCTAACCTATCTAAATATTTATGTTTCATATATCTAACGTTCACTAGTTTCTTACTAATAGTAATGTCTTTTAGTCATAGAGAACATACATTAATTATTAGATATTAGTAGGCCATGAGATGTGCTAAGAAACAAGTGATATCCAGTGTTGGGAATTTACCAAATTGCGCAGTGATAAACTTATGCAGTATTAACAAGTCATATCTTTTATAGTAAGTCCTAATGGTGTCAACTCCTTCACACATTTTCTTCTAACAAGTAAAATATTGTAAATCGAAAGAAATAAGAAAAACATTGAATTGCTACATTGTTTCATATACAAATAACATTTTAGAGTTATTCTACATTCATGAAGAATGTAACAATGATTAGATACCTACACTTATTTACAATGAATAAAACCTCAAAAAAATAAAATACAAAGGGAAATTAAAGCAGATATCCTAAATACAACCATAATATTTCAAATATTGTTCACTTATTAGACCAGATATTTTCTTTGTAGAGGAGCCGTCTGACATAGTGTCTCCGAAAACAATGCAGCCTCTTGGCTTTTCGTAAAAAACTAGGTATTAAGCGATACAGACACGTAACATAAATCAGGAACAAACTATTAAAAGTCTTCGAAAATGTCCAATATAAATGTTCTTTCAGAATAATAGTTTCTTATTTTTTTTTTTATTTTTGACTTATTTTCGATGTATTTAATAAGCAGGCAAAATATTAACATGTAATTTGCTGTCGCATAATAATTATAGCTTATTAATATCTTATAATAACAATTACATAAAATTTGCTAATAATTGGAAAACTACCAATGATAAATATCTCAGATATGGAAACCAAACAATGCAAAAAAAGATAACGCATCATTCTAAAAAATAATATACATGTTTTCAGGAAAAAATATTTTATTTACTCGAAACTTGGAAATTACTCATTTTAGGCAATAAATGCTAATATTTCAAAAACTATCAAAAATAGGTATTCCAAATCCTAGTGTCAATCGATGTAGAATTTTACGCTGCATTGAATGCTGTAGTAAAAAATACCATGTTCCATTTGAAATAAAAAAGTTTTGTTGGTTTAAAGGTACCCACATTGGAGATGCGTTTTCGAACACCCTGTATGTGATTTGGTCATTATTGCCATAACATTTTCTACCTACGTCTTTGTACTTACATCGACATTGGTAGAACCACTAAATATCTGATACCTTATCAGATATTTAATTTCACTTGAAACAGTACAAACGTCAAAAAATCAACAAAATTGTAAATATGTCAAAAACGGTTGAGTTCAGAAATAGGGAACCCTCATATAAACTAATTATAAATGATTCGATAGATTCATTGTACCGATAAAAATTGTACCATTCCATTTAAAATAAGAAAGTTGATATCAACATCCTGTATACCAAAAGTGCTATAAAGTTGAAAATATTTTCCTTAAATAGACCACAGTGGGCCATGACTATACTGCAAGTTTCAAAATCAAATTCCTGTTGGAAGTTCAAAAAAAATCTAATGACCCAGTTCAGTGGGACAGCCTGTATACGGGTCGAAATAATAACCTCCTTGATTCGATGTTTGTCAAAGTGTTATTGTAAAGGGCAGCAAATATTTTTGCCTGGAACGGTGAAATAGTTAGATCGGGCTCTTATGAGAATAAATGTTAAAAGTTGCTTTTTTTTTATTATTCGCTACCAAAGTGTAAGTAGTCCTTAATTGTTTACATACTGGGCAATCTACTGTATTTATTGGTGGGATATTTTATAAAGGCTACTCTTATTTCTACGTTTGCGCTTTTATCTCGAACTGTACACAGCGTTCGCCAATCTCCCTCTAATCGCGAAACCTCGACTTCCTGGCGAGTTTGCGGTCCAACCGACGACTTACGGACGCAAGCACACACACATTACATAGCCTACTTTTCCGTCGACAAGGCGACCTTTCCACTTTAGGCCGATTTCTTATCGATTTCAACGATAGGGCCGTTCCGAAAATGATTTTTCGGGTGTCGTCGTCGGGTCCAGCGACGGCTGAACGCGGCTGCCCAGCGACGCACTCGCGTCTGTGGACGCCCGAGATCGATGGTGACGTCACGGAGATGGGCGAATTCGCACGAGTCTGATCTTTTTTTTTTCTATTTCGGAGTGGAACGAGTATTGGGCGAGCTGGCGCGTGTGTCTGTTTGGTATTTCAGCGAGAAAACCGCCAAACGTATCCCATAATAATAATAATAATATGTATTTATTGTATAACTATACAATAATTAGTCAAAATTGAGTAAAAAATCACAAATAACATACAAGTGTAAGAGACAAAGACATCGTATATGTTTACATATGTACAAACGTCAATAAATTATTTCACAATTTAGAAATTCGTCAAGGGTGTAAATGACTTTGTTCAATAAGTAAGTCTTTAAAGAGTTAGCGAACTTGTCACTTGGGAGGCACCTTATACTGTCCGGCAATTTGTTAAGAATTTTTATGCCCCAATACTCCGCACTTTTCCGTGTGGCGTTGATGCGATGATACGGTGTTTTGAAATGTCCTTTGCCGCGGGTATTATAGTTGTATGCATCACCGTTTTTCATGTAGTAGGCTTGGTTTGAATGTATGGATTATAGCGACGGTAAGTATATACATCGCAGGTAAGGTAAGTATACGCTCCCGCTTGAACGCTTCTCTACATCAGTGGTTCTCAAACTTATTTAGACACTGTACCCCTTTTAACCCACAAAACATTTTAGGTACCCCTTCTCAGTTACCGTACTAAGTAAACTATAATTAAAATATTAAACAAATCTTAAAGCCTTCTATGTAGCATAGAATATAGTGTTAACCTTTGAAACTGAATTACGCATCATGTTTAAATAAAAACAAAGAGATATTGTTTACAAACATATTTATTACATTAAAAAACAAACGCACACAAAATTTAAAGAACAAAAAGCGCTTACTTTCAAGAGAATTAGTGAGAAGGGTGAGCTTGTTTCCCTTTGCACAGTTTATCAAAATGGGTTTTAACTTGGTTAAATACAATCTTAAATCATCTTCAACATTTAATTTGTTTCTAGATTTATTTTTAAGATAGGTTAAACTTGAGAAACCCTTTCACATAAATAAGTGGTGGAAAACCCAACAAGAAATTTAACAGCAGTGCTTGACAGTTCTTTGTATTCCTTCCCCAATTACCGATCCAGAAATCTAACAATGTAGTACCAGCAGTCAAATATTTGTTTTTCAACGTGGATCAATATGATACTTCAATGAGGTGTTCCTTTTGAAGATAGTCAGGTTAGTGTCCATAGCATCAGCATTAAAGGGGTCACGTATCCAGTTATACTGTTTCTCCAAAGTGGAAAGTACTCTCTTATGCGGATCTTCAATGCATTCAAATGCTGGCCCATTTGAGTTTGAGTTCAGTGAGAATCAGATATGTTTTTCTCATTATCTTGCAAAAATGTAAGTAATCTTTCAAACGGCTCGCAGTTGTTTTTTTTCTATTTTCTATTTTTTTTCCCCAGAGAATGATCTTTTTTACCATTGCATCAGTTTTCTTTTCTATATTAAAAATATCAGAAACACTGCCTTGCATGGATAAATTCCAGATGTTGAGTTTTCCAAAAATATCACTTAAATAAGCCAACTTCAAAAGCCAATCAAAATCAGTAAGTACAGAAGACAGATGGGATTTGTATTCGGTAAAAAAGTTATGTAATTCTTTGTGGAGTTCAAATACACGGAACAAAACATTTCCCCGAGAAAGCCATCGTACCTCAGTATGTAGCAATAAGTTCTCATGGAGGCTCCCCATATCGTAGCATAGAATTTTAAAGTAACGAGATTTAGGGCCTAGTTTTTATGAAGTTCACAATTTCACACTCTGATCAAGACATCTTTAAGTTCATCCAGGGAGGTGCTTAGCCACCAAAGCCTCTCGGTGAAGGACACAATGAGTGAACTTACACTCAGTTGAAACCGTTTTAATATGGCCTACCAGCCCTGTGATGTGACCGCTCATAGTCTTAGCACCATCCATACACCCTGACACACAGTTTTTCCACTCGAGCTGGTTTTCGAAAAAAAAGAATCTAACAAATTGAAAATATCTTCACCTTTTGTCGATGTTTTAAGTGTCTTACAAAATAAAATATCTTCAAATATTTCATCTTGAAAAATGCCACGTACAAAAACGATCCAGTTGGGTTAGAGCCAGCGACATCCGTGTTTCATCGAGTTGTATACCCAAAGCAAGGACTAGCTCGAATTGCTCCAACAAGTTGTTCTTTTGTGTCATACGCCATATCACTAATTCTCCTTGGAAACTGTATCATTTGATAATGGAATTGCTGTAATTCTTTATGCCTCGTTCTCTCCAAACATACAAGAAACAATTTCTGCATGCGCAGGGAGGATTAGGTTTTCGCCAATAGTATGGTTTTACCAAGATTCGCAATTAAATGACTAACTTTGTAAGAAGCTTTTAGGCACTTTCATTTTGTTCTGCCACCAGAAAAAGTGTTATTATCGTTTTTCCTACTTTTCAAATCTTCCAAAAGACGTTCAAAATACCGTAACTCCTTTTTGACTAAGTTCTCATGTTTGCTTTCAAGATGGCCTTTTAAAAGAGAAGTTTTCATTAGAATGGTTTGATAAATTTCTGAACAAATAACGCATTGTGGAATAGGCTCGTCTGAGCTTCCAGTCCAAGTAAACCCTAATTTTAAGTACAACTCGTCATATTTTCTCTTTTTTACTTTTATATCATTTGCCAGTGTTTTCGGGTTTTTTTATTTTTTCCTTGAGCTGCTCATTAGTAACAAGACGTTCAGGTCTACTTTCATTTTGTGAAGTTGATGGCCCAGAATTTTGATGCAGATCTTCTGAGGCCTTTTTCTCTTCATGAGCTTTCTTAGGAGCCATTTATCCATTGTTAATTTTTATTGTAAAATTCACTTACGTGGTACCTGACTCAGTTTTCAAACAGATGTCTGTAAACGTGTTTCAACAGGATTGAGTGTCCGCAGAAAAACACAACACACCACAAAAATAACACAATACTGAGAGCGACCTTGTAATAACAGGCAATGCTTACTGCAGTGCAGTGACACGAGTGATTGGCCGGCCACACAGGCCCCACTCTGATGACTAAGCCCTTAGTGGCGCGCGCACGTCAACGGTCCATACGTGCCGTGTTGTTTATTGTATTGTTGGCCGGCCGCGTACCCCCTAAAAATTTTCGTACCCCTCGGGGGTACGCGAAACACAGTTTGAGAACCACTGCTCTACATGATGCCCTACCACTTATATTACAGAGTGCTCTCACAGCCCTCTTTTGAAGAACGAATATCCGCTCCGCACTCGATGCTGCTCCCCAGAACTGGATGCCATAGACGGCCACACTGTGAAAGTTGGCAAAATACGCCACCCTGGCGGCCTGTAAGATAATATATGTCTTATTCCTTTTGCTATAGAACTGCCGACGTTAGCTTTGCAGCTAGTTGATTTATGTGGAAGAGCAATTCAGTTACTGTCCAAATTATTCCCAATATTTTAATGCTGCTGTTAGTGGTTCGTGTACTGAGTGAAAAGTCGAGATGTTCTGTTTTGCTTGGGTTGAGTTTCAGTTTATTAACTGCAAACCAGTTTTCAGCTTCCTGCATTACTTTATCGGCTTTCTCTAGTAACATATCCTTAGTTTTACTTTTCACAACCAACGACGTATCGTCCGCATAAAGGCACGTCAAATCCGTTGAGAGATTGGCATCCACGGTCGTTGATATATATCACAAACAGCAGAGGTCCCAGAATGGATCCCTGTGGTACGCGGCGTTTAATGGCACTCATCGATAGCCGTGATCCCATCTGTACATACTGCTGTCTGCCTGATAGATATGATTATAATAGGTTGTGGGCATTACCGCGTATTCCATAGTATGATAATTTATCCATCAGCAGTTGGTGATCAACGGTGTCGAACGCCCGACTCAAATCGCAGCAAGTCAGACGAACATATTCCTCACTGTCCAGCGCATCCAGGACCTCATTTATCACCTCGGTTAGCCCAGTGGATACAGATTTGCCTTCCCGGAAACCATGTTGATTTTTGGTGATAATATTATTTTTGTCGAAAAAGCGAATTAATCTGTTTGCGACAATTAACTCAAATACTTTTGAGAAGGTAGGTAGTATGGATATCGGTCTATAATTACTAGGCTCATAGAGAGCTCCCTGTTTGTGTATTGGTAGCACTTTTGCTATTTTAAATTCTTTGGGGTACACTCCCTCCACAAGAGAACTGTTTATAATTGTGACAAACGGGTCGATGATACTAGAAGCAATTTGTTTTAGCAAATGGGTAGAAAAACCATAATGATCTTGAGTGCTTTTAGATTTTATTTTGTTGATCGCCTTTTTCAATTCATCATTAGTTACTGGGACAAGAAAACAGGAGTCACTAGTACTTTCATTTCTTTTTATTAATAAATCATACGGGTCCGACAGTTGGCCATGCGAATACTCTTTATGATCTAGGAAGAAGCAATTCATAGTGTTTGGCGTTATTTGTGTACTACAGGCTGATTTGTTGTCTTTTCCAGTTGTTGTCTTGATTATTTTCCATATAGTCTTTTGTTTGTTTTGCGAGTTTTCGATTTCATTACTATAATTATTTACAATTCTTTATTTAACGCTTCTTTATATAGTAATTTAGCTTGTAGTATTCGTCATATATTGTTTGACTTTTAGTGGCTTTTGCTATAGTTGCTAAAGCATCTAACTGATTTTTCATTGCTTGGATATGCCCAGATACATTTTGCTTCTTATTTTGACTTACATACTTGTGCGATCTACGTATAGGGTGTGTAAGTTATTACAGGGTGGGCCAAATTAGATACTTTTAATAGGAAATTATATTCTAAGGAATTAAAAATTGACTATGGAAGCTCGATTCTTTAAAGAAAATCGAACGGTTAAATCCGTGTTTTTATATCTCCGTTATAATAAGAGACAACAGAGCGTTTCGTAGAAATATGCAATTGTTAAAAGCCCTTGTAAACTTTTTAATTGTGACAAAATTCTTGATTCTTATATGGAAAAACTTAGTATTAGGCACTTTTCGACGTAGAATTCAATGTATGTATGTAGGTTATATAGGGTGGTGTTACACTCGACCTAAAAGATCTATTTGTGTCCCCTATTCTTGCTGCTTACAGCTGGCCTCCAATCCTATTGCTTTCAGAAAGTGTAGGATGTCAGAGGGCCGCCAGTCTAGGTAAGTCTCCCTCTTCGACTTCACATACCCAGGTGCATGCCCTCGAGTTGCACAGTGCTACGACAGTCTTGAGAGGAGTGGATGGGGTTTCATCCTGTTCCCACATAAATCTACATTCAGGTTCCTTCGCTAATCCAAGCTTGCTCAGGTGCCCTTTCAGTTTACAGTGGCCTGAAAGTATTCCTATTAATATGCGAACATTGTTCTTACTCAGGTTGATGCATTCTGTAAACCTCTTCTGGTTATAAGTTCCCAGAAGAATTTTACTTGCCTCATCCCTGGAGATTCTTCCAGTAACTGGATTTCTCTGCCTCCATTTCTGTTTTAATTTCTTCAGTATTGTATGCTACTTAACCCGTAAAAAGGGTTCAGGCCCTATGAAAGGCATTCCAGCCCCTTTTTTGCAAGGTTATCCGTTATTTGGTTTCCTTCCACTCCTGTGTGACTCGGAACTCACAGAAGGGTTACTTTATTTCTTTTGCCTAGCTCATTTAATTTCCCTAGGCATTCCCAGACCATCTTGGAACTGATTTCATATGAACTCAGCGCCTTGATGGCTGCTTAACTATCAGACATGATGATAATCTCCTGCTTTCGATAATTTTTATCTATATTGAACTGGACACATGTTTCAATAGCGTGTATCTCCGCCTGAAATATACTTGGATATTTTCCCAAGCTTTCGAAATATGTGGTTCTAGGCCATATTATTCCTATTCCAGTTCCCTCTGCCGTTTTGGAGCCATTAGTATACAATTGATGGCATTTTATTTTAAGTTCAAGATGGTGTTATGATCCCACTCGCTCCTGTTACTCAGCTTTATGATGAATTCTTCACAAGCTGAATTTTTTTAATATATCATCCCGGGGCATATCCCAGGTTTGATCACCGTCAGGAGATTGAGGCCTAGAATTCAATGCTCTAATTTGTTTTTTAACTCGTTTTTTTTTTTGAGATATTATCAAGAGTTTTTGTTTTATATGGAACACCCTATATACTTTTACACTATTCAAAAGCACCTAAAATTACCTTTAACATGATATAACAAACTTCATATTTTATTTAAAGGGTTTTCAAAATATTTGATTGTTTGTTTGCAATTTAACAGTATTTCAAGATGGCTCTGGTTGTAACTAAGCAATGCACGTAATATAATGATAATAATAATTTATTGTCATAGGTTGTAAACAACATAGACATCGTCAGTGAATAACAGAATTCACATACGCTACCCTAGATTTTAGGGAGAAGGAGGAAATAATGGACGACATCAAGTAACTTCTATGAAATGGAACTGCAGCTATAGTTCTAATTGTTGCGGTTTATAAATTCCTCAATAGTATAAAAATAATGCTCATAGATAAATGATTTTAACATTTTTTTAAATGAATTTAGAGAACCGGCTGATCTTATACCTTCAGGTAGTGCATTAAAACAAATTACACACCTATAGTATGGGCTATGTTCACATAGTGATGTTTTATGAGCTGGTACACTTAGTTGACTTCTTGAACGTGTTGTCATAAGATTATAAATATCCTTATTTTTAACAAATTGGCTTTCGTGACGTTTGTAAAAGAGTAAAAGCTCATACAAGTACAGTGACCCCAGAGGCATGATTTTTAATTGTTTAAATAATGGTCGACATGATTCTCTAGTTGATGCCCCCATCATGCATCTTATTAGGCGCTTTTGGTGGATAAGCAATCTGTTTGCCCAAGGCGCCGAACCCCACAAAACAATTGCATAGCGTAATCGCGATTCAGCATATGAAAAGTAAAACACACGCAAAGCGCCCACACCGGCAGCAGCTTTCAAATTTTTGAGGCCATAGTACGCTGCACAAAGTTTTTTTTTTCTATTGTGTAACAATGCTCTTCAAATTTTAGACGACAGTCAATCTCAATCCAAAAACA
The DNA here is from genome assembly GCA_004143645.1 of Protaetia brevitarsis. Taxonomy (NCBI): domain Eukaryota; kingdom Metazoa; phylum Arthropoda; class Insecta; order Coleoptera; family Scarabaeidae; genus Protaetia; species Protaetia brevitarsis. Next base: position 72,913 of record RXPK01001874.1, on the reverse strand, counting down.
CAGCTGACCTGCTCTCAGCGATCGACCTGCCATCACATCGAACGTAAAGACTGCTAATAGCATCAACATCAGCGAGAAACTGTATTAATTTTGTTTTTCCAGAGTTTAGTAAAAGTCGGTTACCTTCACACCTGGAGCGCATATCTGAAATAGTTTTTGTCATAGCAACGACATCAGCGTTGGGATTAGCGATACAACAACTGGTACATCAGCATATTGACTAAAAGGACATGCAGGTCATTACCTTTGTCATTACAAACACAAGTCGTTTATATATATGACAAACAGCGTAGGTCCTAAGATGGAACCTTGAGGCACACCGCAGGTGATGTCTCTTGCAGGTGAAAGATATTGTTTACTAATCTCGTTCGCGCGACTGTGAATAGCAATGAAAGGTTTTCGATTCGTCAGGTACGACTTAAAGTAGGTCTGTGGGGGTACCGCGTATTCCATATGCCCAGAATTTACTTAAAAGGATATCGTACTTTAGTGTGTCAAATGCCTTTGACAAGTCAAAAAATACATCGAGAGTAGTGTCCCCAGCATCCAGGTGTTTGTAAATGTGAGCCATGACATTATGCATGGCGTCCAATGTAGATTTGCCCGGTACACTGTTGAAAATTTTACACCTTTTTTGACTAATTTAATAGTCAGGAAAGGACCACACTCTTTTCGTGTTATTTTGTCGAGAACTATAGAAGTTTAAATTTGACGAGCAAAGATAGTCAAGTATTGTCTATTGCTAAGGGGTTATTTTGTCCAACTGACACGTGGAATTATAAAATACTTCTAGTCACATTTTATTTGATCCAGACTATAGACAAATTTACTAGCTGTTTAACTAAATGAATGCGATCCTATTGGGTGTTTTAACACCATTTTCTAAACACAACGTCTTTTTAATATGCAACTCCTATTTCTTAGTGCTATAATCTTCTTCTTTAAGACGTTTTTCTCAATTATAAATATGCAAACCACTCATTCACAAGTTTTGGTTTCAACTAAACGTACCCAATTTTTAAATGATTTTTGAGAACCATTATAAAAATTAATGTGAATGTTTATGCTATTTGATTCAAGTCTAAAATAATTGCGTAAATAGATTTCCCATACATCTTTAAGATGTTGAAATTTTTTATGCCCACTGGAATTAACGTTAATAACACGAGGTTACACTTTGCAAGTCAGTCACATTTGGTGGTTTGTTTGGATATGTTAATACGGAGAATCAAACACGAAAACGATACACGTGCAATGCAGGTGGTGCTTATAATGCAATACTGTATTAGAATAGGTGGGGTTTCTATATTTCTATCCGAGGGAAAAATTCTGATTGGTTGACGCTTCTGAATGTCTAGAAAAATAGTCAATCCTCATACCTGAACAAAGAATTCACACGAAATTCTAGTAATTTCTGTTCTATTAAATACGCGTAGTCAACTCGTCTGGCAAAGTTTGTAAAAATCAACACTAAAATATTTGACTAGCGCAAAATTAACGCCAACACCGTAATATTTTCAACAGTGTAAGAGACCAAACTGGTGGTTAGAAATTATCTTCTTCTGTTCTAAGTAACTAACTAGACGCGCAGTTATAATTTTTTCAAAAGTTTTAGTAATCGCCGTTGGTATGGCGATTTCTTTTATATTGTCAAAATATTTTGAAATGTCAGTTTGCTGAATGTTACTGGTGTTTTTATTATTTAAGAATTCAAAAATGTATGAAAACTATGAAAAATACGACATGTTGAAGAAGCAGGTGAAAATGCGGAAGCTGCATGTAAACTTTTACTATGAACGATATCCTGAAAGACAACAACCATTCAGAGACATTTTCACAAGGTTAAAGAAAAATTTAATAAATTTTGGATCCTTTCAAAAACCGAAACCTAAAAAATATGTGGGTCAAAATAAAGACAAAGAATTAGGGGAAATTGCTGTTTTAGGGGGAACTGTAAATAACCCAACACATTCCATTCGCGAGATAGCACAAACAACAGGTTTAGCAAGAACATCGGCAAGGCACATTTTGAAAAAATATAAAATGAAACCCTATCGGACAAGGAAAGTGCATTACCTTTTTGCCGCGGATTTGGAGCGTCGTATGGCATTTTGTCAATGGTTTTTGGGAAAATGTAAAGAAAATCATAATTTTGCTCTAAACTGTGTATGGACGCATGAATGTAACGTAAGCAGTGCGGGAATTTTTAACAGATATATATTCCTTATACCTCGGTCGCGTGAAAAATTCCATGTTACTATTGAAATGAGAAACCAAGGACGATATTGTTCACGTGGGGGTAGGAATTTTCCGTGCCAGGATAATTGTGACCTAATTATAGAGGGTGCATTCTCAATATTAGCGTACATATAATTTTAAGAGCTGATCCTGAGGTTATTTTGATCATAAAACTTCATATGAGTATATGTCCAAAACGGTTTGGTTATTGTTATTGAATGTTTAATAATAAATTATGAACTATGACTAACACGATATAATATCACAGTTGGTTCTTCAAAAACTATTGTGTTGAGAGGGAATTGTTTATTTGTCATTGCAATATTTGTCAATAGTTGTCAGAGTATTCATTCAGTTTATTGCCAGTTTCTGTTTTCTAAAATGAATTACACGAATGCTGAGATGCGTGATATGCATTTCGTTTACGGTCTTGCCAATGGAAATTCGCGTGCTGCTAGACGTCTTTATGAAGAACGATACCAGACCGAATCATCCAGCATCTTTCAATATTTGCCCGTCTTCACCAACGTCTTAGTGAAACGGGAAATTTAAAAAAAAACGGACGACTGATAACGGGCACCCATCTACAGTGAGAACTCCACAAGTTGAAGAAATGGTACTAAATGAAATTGAGGAACATCCTACTACAAGCACCAGAAAAATTGCGTTTGCTTTAAACATTAGCCAGGCCACAGTTTGGAGAATATTGAAAGATCAACTGTTGTATTCATATCACATTCAACGGGTGCAGGCACTTTTGCAGCAGATTTTCGCAAAGAGTGGCTTTGTCAATGGATGCAACACAAAATCGCACAAAATCCTGACTATTTGGCTCAAATATTCTTCACCGACGAGGCTACTTTCTCTAGAAACGCGATTATTAATTTTCATAATAATCACATATGGGCCGAAGAAAAACCGTACGAACTAGTGAATGCCCGTCATCAACATCAATTCTCTGTCAATGTGTGGGCCGGAATTGTTGGAGATCACTTGATAGGTCCACATTTTTTACCGATGCGGTTAAATGGCGAGGTATACCGCAATTTTGTTGAAGAGGAGCTACCACTACCGCTGGAAGAAGTTCCGTTGCGGTTGAGATTACAAATGTACTTTATGCATGACGGTGCTCCAGCGCATTTTAGTTTAGTTGCTCGCGAGTTTTTGGACAATACGTATCTAGATCGGTGGATAGGACGGGGAGGTCCACAACCGTGTCCTCCTCGGTCTCCAGACTTACATTTTTTGGACTTTTTTCTCTGGGGTCACCCTAAATTTTCATTAGTTTATGCGACTCCCGTTGAAAATGTCGATGAACTGAGGAATCGTATTATCGCAACTTTTCAGTCAATTCGGATACCCCTGGTATTTTAGAACGGACTCGCCAGTCAATACGACGGAGGATAGAAGCTTGTATTGCAGTTGGGGGCGGTCATTTTCAACAATTAGTATAAATTAATTTTGTTTTACTAATGTTAATTTATAATAAAAACATTTAATTATGTTAACTTACTATTAAACATTGTACAACTTTAGAACTACGGCGATTTTGGACATATGTTCTTATGAACTTTTATGATCAAAATAACCCCAGGATTCAGCGCTTAAAGTTTGTCGCAAATATGGAGAATCACCCTGTATAAAGGAATTCTAAACTCCGAAAGCTATTTGTATATTTTACAACAATTCATTGAACCCCTCATAGATGAAATACCTTTAAACCAATTGGAATTCGTTTACATCCAGCATGACGGAGCACCCGCTCACAATGCTGCTCGGATTAATGAGTTAAATGTAAGGAAACGGTGTCGATTATGTTTACAACAGAACGGAGGACAATTCGAACATTTACTGTAATTCATAATGCTTATGTATTTTTTAATATATAGCGGTATATTCTGTAAATACTTCGTTCAAATATGTCTATAAGAATTTTAGAAACCAGCTGATTTTAATTTTAGCCATGATAAACTAAAAAAGAAATTAAATACACTACAAAATAAATTACCTTAGGGTGGAATTCTATGCATATCTGTGGTGTCTAGAAGATTATCTGCAAGACTGTAAACATGTATTAAGGATGCTTACAGACTTATAAATAACCTTACAGGTGCGACAGATATGCACAGAATCCCACCATTAATTCCTTATAAGTATAGTATCAATAATGCTATTAATGGTTTTCTTAGTTTGTTGGATTTGTTATTTCTAATATTTAATATTTAAAACCACTTTTTCTGCTTTGTAGAGATCTTTTATTTGCTTATTTACGAGCATCCACGGCAAAACAAAAAATAAACAAATAAAAAAACAAATATTTTGAAAACCCTTTAAATAAAATATCAAGTGTAATATATCATGTTAAAGTTAATTTTATGTGCTTTTGAATAATGTAAATATATATAGGGTGTTCCATATAAAAAAAAAAACACAACTCTTGATAATATCTCAAAAAAAGTTAAAAAAAACAAATTAGAGTATTAAATTAAATCAAGCATTTTCACAAATTAAAAAGTTACAAGGGCTTTTAAAAGTTGCATATTTTACAAAAACGCTCTGTATCTCTTATATTACGGAAGATATAAAAATAAGGATTTCACCCTGTACAGGGTGGGCCGAATTTGACAGGTTAAGGGTAATTTTATGTGCTTTTGAATAATGTAAACATTATATAAGGTGTTCCATATAAACTAATACAAATCTTGATAATATCTCAAAAATACGACTTAAAAAAAAACAAAAAATTAGAGCATTAAATTCTGCGTCAAAAAGTGTCCTAATAAAGTTCTTATGCAAATCAAGCATTTTTATAAATCAAAAAGTTACAAGGGCTTTTAAAAATTGCATGTTTTACGACAACGCTCTGTATCTCTTATACTATGAAACATATAAAAATACGGATTTCACTAATCGATTTCTCTTTAAGATCGAGCTGCAGAAGCATAGGTCAGATTTTGTCTAATTCCTTTAGAAATATAAGTTCCCTATTAAAAGTGTCGAATTTGGCCCGTCCTGTACAGGCTGGACCAAATTCGGTATACATAATGAGTAAATACACTTTACAGTGGAGTTACCAAGAAATGAGATAAGGCATTCCGTTGCTATCGTTTTGAAATAAAAACCTTCGTGAAATCTATCAGATAGTTTTGTCTAATGTTCAAGTTTACTGTAAATAAAATTGATTAGGTTCGTACTACCAAAACAGTAAAGGATCAAATTGTGTTAATTTTACATTTTTTCAAAGAAATACAAAAACTTGTAGCAGAGGAACGAGGTCTAATCCAGAGGAATAACGCAATTAGCTTTTTTTTTGCTAAACATTTATCAAAAATTTATTAAAAAAAAACCAAAGTTAAACACATACTACCCTTGTTCAAAAAATGGAATATTTTTTTGTGAAACTATAAAATATTACATCCCTGTGAGAGATGGCAAAACACCTATAATGTAATCGAGAGATATCCTGAGGATCTGCCTTAAAAGCCTGTTTACTATCCAACTCATCATCTTCGTTTTAGCTTCACCATCTTCTTCTATGGCTGCTTGAACAATAGCAGCATACAAGTATATGTAAAGCTGTCATTCCTCTGTCAACTCTATTCTAGAGGATTGATTACAAAGGAATGACGATTTTTAATAAATTTTAATATAGCTGACCACATGCTGATATTGCATAGTCCTACTCTATTTAGGTAACTAGTATTTCTTAGGTATCATGTTTCTAATAACATTTACAAATATATCCTAGAAAAATAAAAGCATTTTGTGGTTACAAAAGTGATGATCTTACTGCTTGTGACTCAACAATAAACGCAAATCCTTCTTAGGAAAACTGGGCATACGACAGAAACTCTTAACTTCTTGCACGCTTATTTCGCTGTTTGGTTAACGAAGGATATTTTGTACACTGACACAGTTTTTAGTATGATTTTTGTTCGGTTTCGTAAACTAAACGTAACGATCTAGAACACAGACAAACTTAGAGGTTGCTAAAATTAGTAATTTTTTAGTAAAGTTGTTATAATTAGTGTTGTAATTATTTTAAGTGGAGTGATGAATATATTCATGCGGTATATATAAAAAAAATTAACGTTTGTGTCTATTAATTTACCTTTTTTAGTTTTGTATGCATCAGAAGATAGTAGACTCTCTTGGTTACAATCTAGAGCAATGATATTCGTTCTAATAAAAACAAAAAAAGAATAGTTTGAGATTACATTGTTACAAATAATCTTTAAGGAACAATATTTTCTGCAATTATTTCTGGTACAGAGTATCATTAATTTATATATATTTTTTTCATTTAATATAGGTATATAAATTTTTTTAATCGGGAATGTTTCGATGAATAAAATTATCTTTCTCAGTCCTAGAACTGTAATGATTAGAAAGTTTTAAGATAATTCAATAACAATTCCTTAAAATTTACATGTTTTTCTATTTCAAATAATTTGCTGAATAATCAGCCATTAATTTTTATAAATGGCAAGTCATTAATCAATTTTCTAATGTAAAATTTGAAAATTTTAAAACGGGACAATACATGTTAAAAGACTATTAAGAAAGAAATAGAGTAACCATCTGCTGCAAAATATGTACCTCCACAGAGAATACCAATTTTTTTTTATCCGTAGAAGATATTTTTATATGTGTGATAAACAAATTTAAAAATAAGGATGGGCAAATATTTAACAAAATAATATGTTCAATTCAGTGAAAAGTAAAAGATTTGAAATTTTAATTAATTATTGAATAATAAATTTTCCATAAAGAGTCTAGCCGGTTAAGCATATGAAAACTGCACTCGAATCTAATGAAGGGTTATTACCTTGTTTTTATTGTTCTTCATCTAAAATAGCCATACAATTAATTTCACATCCCTAACCCCTATTGTAAGGGAAAAATGGGGGTGGCAATCCTTAACGTGAACATTTTTTTTCCAGTACCTATTGAAGATATCTTTATGTAATTTAAGCTGTGCTTGACTATCCATAAACTCATTACAATGTAATTTTTTTCAGAATTTTTGTGACACTGGAAACTGTAAAAAACGAGAAGTATATTTTTTGGGAGTGATTTTTTATACTAACCCCCAAAGTGACACCTACCAAAAAATATATATCTTATTTGCTCATTGGTTAGCTATTACATGTTAAAATTACAAAAGCGTCGAATTGGTGGAACATAGTTAGAAAAAATAAAAACCAATTGTGGATGGGTGCATATGTATCAATTATTTACCACAAACTATATTAAAACTTGTGAACTATCTCTATACCTATCGCCATAAATATGTTCCTATAACAAAATATACACTTACAAATAAACTATAAATAAACAATATTTCGTAACTCATCGGATACGATGACGACTACTCTGTACTATACTCGATGAAATATTGAAATTGGACCCGTCGAATATGCGATTTTACAGCATTCGACCGCACAAATTTCGAAATTATGATGTGTGATGTAGACTCGGTACAATGTTATCCTTTAATGCGCTATAATGAGTATGTAGTGACCTGTTCCTAGGACGATTCAATTTTCAAGTTTTGTCAAGTTATAAGAAGTTAACTAGCGAGTCAAAACATAGTTGGCAGGGCACGTATACTTAGATTTAGACAAAAGAACAATTGTCGTTACATGAAGTTAATTGTTTATTGAGTATTTGGTTGTCGAATATCAATATATTAAGTGCAATGCTGTTTTTCATTGTAACATTTGTGATAAGAAATAATGGAGAAAACAATTGAACGTCGTAAAAATAATAAATGTGTTAATTGTAAAATATTTGTCGGAAAAACCAGTGGAAAGCTAAAGGCGTATCAACATTATTGTAGAATACGATATACATTTGATGTCTACTTTAATTTTTCAAACAACTTTGGTGTGTAACTTTTCTTTGAGTCACCCTGTATACTTTCAAAAAATTTTGAAATGTGCTCCTTCTGAACTTTATAAACCTTAACAAAAAAAAATTTGAAAATATGTACCACTTTTCGTATAATAAACCGATGTGAATGTGGTGCGCACCCTGTATATATAAATTAATATTATATTATATAGTCGAAATTGTATTACAATCCTGTAAATCATCACGTCATGATGTTCTAAACATATAATACCAAAGTTTTCTGGCCTATAGTAGCAAATACATTAAACATATATGTAAGTACAGAAACTGCCGTAAAGATAGCGCTTCTCCTATTTCACTAGATTAACTTTCCATGCTGGATATAAGTTTTCTACATGGCAGACATAGCTATAAAAGATTTATCTATTACTTGCCAGATAAATATTTCTTAGAAGCTGTTATCACAACAGTTGTCCAATTGCGCATACTGCGGCCCTGCAAATTAACTGCCAATGTGGAGCGGCAACGGATAACTGACGTGCAGTGGTTTTGGGTAAGCATTAGAAATTTTCATATTTTCTTTGTCTTTTATGCATTAAATTCTAATTAAATATACTCTAGCAGGGCATTTTCATTTCGACGGTATTTTGCTTTTTGTTAAGAAAACAAAAATCAGAAATACTGAACTTTTCTTTGTAATTTTATTTTTAAAAAAGTGAAACTTCTATGGAAATTATCACTACTTTAGAAATTTTACTTGTGAATATTTCAGATTATATGAAAAAATCTTGGTAAAGTTATCCACATTTCGAAATTTTACTATCAATATTCCAGGTTACATGAAAACACATTCGAAAAATCACTTATAGTTAGAAATATTACTTCTAAAAGTAAATACCTATACGGTTTTATGGGCACAAAATTGCCCGAAAAACAGGAATTTTACCAATTTTTTTTTTTTAGTGTGTAGAAACAACACTGAGAAAAATGGGCTAAGTAAACTCTTTACTTGATAAAAAAATATTTACAGTAGATAAAGTTTTACTTGGAACTATTCTCGTTAATTAATACCTGCAACTAAACCCAGTTTCCTGAATGCAAGTTGTTACTGTAAATAGTGCTTTTATTAACGGCTATTACACAGCGTACCTGACGAATTTGTGCTAAGTAACGTATTACTTATGACTACAGCACATGGTTAGTAGAAGTAACAGCAATGCTGATCGCTATTAAACTTATGTATTTTCTTAAATAGATAACTACTTGCTACAACTATATTTATTTGAGTTTTGCTGCCACCCCGTGATTGTTTTACTATTCCTGATTGGCTAATGCGGCGGAGTAATAAAATAGTCCCCGAGATTGCTACGCGCGCAAGCGCGGGCTAGCGTCAAGTGTGAGACGCACGCGTGAAAAGGTCGTCGAAAAAGAGTGGCCAAGGAGTACGGCCATTGTAGGCCAGTTGGAACGCAAATATATTAAAAATACCGGGTGGGTTAACTCAAGGCCCCATCCGTATAAAGAATCCCAGCGAAAGAAGAAGCCTATAAACAATCGGATGTTTCAAGATTGCAGTTTTAAACCACGTGGTGGGATATTTGAATTCCCCCATCATTGTGATGATATCTGCGCCCGCTGGTGAAGTTAAAGTGTGGATGCCGTCGCTAGTGATCCGACAGTCCAAGTGCCACCTACAGTTAGGGATACCGCGACGAAGAAGCCGTTTCCGAGGCGATCACCGGACATAACATCCACGTACGCCGACGGAGGATCAACTCGTCGCGACAACGCCCAGTGCAAAGAACCAACAGAAACCGCCTAGGTATATTATTTCTTTGTTTGTTATTAGTTGTAACTTCAAAGCCCTATTTTTTTGTTTAAATTTCAATAATTTCAATAACTAAATAACGTTTCAAGAGGGCCCCATTTACCTTATCTTTTATTATTGCTTTGTTCATTTTTTTCATTATTAAGGAATATATTTTATGAGTCATTACGTTGTAAAGTGTTTAAAATAAACTGTTGTTAAAGTAAAACCAATATCTTTCATTCATATCAGGTAGTCACTGTGTTTGTCCTATATAAAATAAAACTATTACTAATAATACTGCTTTTTTTCTTAAGTAATAAGTATTATCTTTAGCAAAATAATCTTCAATTATTAATGCAATCAAAGCTACAGCACACTGAATAGTAATTAAAAATTATTTGCAAACAATTTTGAATTACGTATTGCTCGGTACACAGTACTTATAGTTGCGGTTGCATAAATAATCGAAGATTTGCGGCACTTTTTGTTGTACTTTATTAGTTATTCACACCGAGTACACAGTAAGCTACTTAATAAATATTCACTAAACTTCCTCGTTTCCTACACTACCTATAGTTGAACAACAAAATTTAAGGTAAGTATATTGTATATTTGTAGAAAAGCATTACCTTTTATATATCAGGTATTTAGTGAACGTGCATTAATGATACTCTTTCCTTATCACAAGTAATCTAAATAGCTTGTATTAATTATGAAGGTGTGATAGCTGTTATAGAGTAGTTCACTCACAGCAATACACCTACTACTTGACAAGGGCAAATCTTTGCTTACTGCAACTACATATATTCTTTGGCTTAACTACTTCAGTTTAATTATCATAAATAACTTCATAAGTTACCAGTATGAAGCAGACCGTAAGTAACTTCGATTGCTTGTTGTTAGTATCAGTGTTTGGAATCTCTTTTTTACTAGTGCTAAGTAATCTGTGCTTTTGTCCCCTATCCAGCTGAACTTTTTTACTTACGATAATTGTATTTTTATTTATGATTATTATTTTTTTTCTCAGTAAACAATTTGTTTTATTATATACTACACATTATTCTTGAAAGTTATTTATAGTTTCAATTGTCGACATGAATTTTTATCGGATGCATCGGAAAAACGGCCAGAAAGGTATATTACCCCCAGTTCACCCGGTTTATCGGCAAATCCACATCTTTCCGAGTATATTTCGGCACATCCCTCCCTGTGAACCGTTGCCGGGACTGTTTGCAGTAGAATGAGCGCGCTGTGATAATGTGTGAATGTCTGACGGTAGAAAAATCAATAGTTTGTACGCCGTTCTAGTGCGGCCGAATGTTAATGCTACGGATGCTGCCCTGTTCTAGAAGACTCACAAGACTATGACGCAGTATAACGATATTAGAGGTTGTGTTTCGGATTTGCAGAAAAATAAAAAGATAGTACTAATGGAAATAAGCCAATAAGCCATCATTAAATGATACTCTTTCCAATATTTCAGACATGGAAAAGAGTAAAAGTTGTCATCCTCGCGTTAGTTTTGTTTAAAGGTTATCTTGAATAAATGAAATTTAGACGGAACTTGAATGGTAAACTGCGCCCCCTAAAAAGTTGAAATTTCGCCATAAGAAATTCATATTTCTTTAGAGGTATACTGAGGGAATGACAGTCGTTGAATTGACAAAACAGGTTCTGTTAACACATTATTGTTGAGCTAGTCAAAATTATAATTCCTTAATAAGAAAAACGTGGTGAAAGCAATCATATTACATATTTTGTTATTTCTATTTTATGAATTTAACAAACCTTACAAGCTTATTTAAACAATAAGCAATATGCTAACAACAGAGTTATTGAAAAATAGGGATTAGGCTAATCAAAATTGCAGTTCATTTAATGAAATTCTAATATCAAAGTTACCCTTTCTCAAATCCAGTGGCGGCTCTTGAGAATATTGAGTGGTGGAGCCAATCACGGGCCCAACCCCCCCCCCCCTCTCCCATGGAGAGGGGTCTCCATTTTATTAATATTACAAAGTTTTGAATCGGTTTAGCTCAGCCAGCAGTAATTTTTTATCTCATTTATTGCTAAGAGTCATTATTACAATCGCGATTTAAGGATTTAATATGACAAGGTTTACTTTTTTTTTATATTTATATCGATTGTAAGTCTAAAGTCAAGTTTAAACCGAAGATAATTGATTTACGGTTTAAATCGTGATTGTCAAGTAAAATATTCATTTTACAACGACTCATTCATTCCTTCGATTCTGGCACTTTAAACCCATATACTTAAATGCATGCATGTGTATTGATGTATAATATTTTTTCCGAATGGAAGAATTCATTTTAGCAAAAACTACTTACAAGGGAACACCGGCGGGTGTCCCCCTCCGATTTCGATGAAACTTAACAGATCGAAAGAGTACCTTAAAATAAGAGACACGTATTTTTTTTATCGGCGTATCCGCACGATTTTGGGGTACAGCCCCCTCCAAAGTTTGGGCGATTTTTCAATTTTTGCAAATATTTCCTAAATTATAACAGATATTAAATTTTCTTCTTAACATAATTTGCAGCATATTGCATGGCCCTAAGGGTGGCATCGTCCGTCTTCGCAAAAAGTTAATAACGGAGGACGGGGTACCCCGTACCCCCCATTTTTTTACATTTTTTCTTTTTCTTATTCATCAAAAGAAGGCCGATTTTACATAGAATACGATGATGTATAACAAGTTTAGAAAATTAATAATTGTAAAAAATAGAAAAAATAATAAAGCTTCAAAATTAATAAACCTGTCTATTGATAAAATCAAATGAACTATAACAGAAATAAAGTTTTTATCCTTAACATAATTTCCAGCATAATACATGGTCTCAAGGTAGATATCTTCATAAAAAGCTAATAACGGGGACGGGGTACCCCATACCCCCGCATTTTTTTAATAATAAGTTTATTCATTATTCATCAAAAAAAGATCGCTTTTACATAGAAAACAATGGTAATAAATTTGGAGGATTAATAATAAAAATAATTGTAAATAAATAGTATAGTACATTAACAACAATTATTTGTTATCGTTACTCCGCTGCTCTCCTTACTTAAATATTTCTTAATTAGAATGTATCTACTCGACAAGCTATGGTCAAACCTTTCTATGCCTACTAACTTATACTATATACTATACGAACTTTTATCGGTGGTAGCAATATAAATCGTTTTATCAACAGCAGTTAGTAACTGCGTTTTATATATTTCCTTAATAAAATGTTATTCATTCTTAGAATACCATAATCCTTTAGTGCGTGAACAAATTTGCTACACAGGACGAAGGATTAAATAATATATATTTTTTAATTTATTTCAAGATTTTCGTGCAATGTAGGTGTACAATGTAAGTATTCAATGGAGCATAAATATAACTAATGTTGTCGAGTAGATACAATTCTAAATTAAGAAATATTTAAGTAAGGAGAGCAGCGGGTAACGGTAACAAATAATGTTGTAATGTACTCTATACTATTATATTAAATTATTTTATTATTAATCCTCCAAATTATTACCATTGTTTTCTATGTAAAAGCGATCTTTTTTTGATGAATAATGAATAAACTTATTATTAAAAAAATGCGGGAGTATGGGGTACCCCGTCCCCCTTTATTAGCTTTTTATGAAGATATCTACCCTGAGACCATGTATTATGCTGGAAATATGTTAAGGATAAAACTTATTTCTGTTATAGTTCATTGATTTATATCAATAGACAGGTTTATTATTTTGAAGCTTTATTATAATTTTTCTATTTTTACAATTATTAATTTTCTAAACTTGTTATACATCATCGTATTCTATATAGAATCGGCCTTCTTTTGATGAATAAGAAAAAGAAAAAATGTAAAAAAAATGGGGGTACGGGGTACCCCGTCCCCCGTTATTAACTTTTTGCGAATACGGACGACGCCACCCTTAGGGCCATGCAATATGCTGCAAATGATGTTAAGAAGAAAATTTAATATCTGTTATAATTTAGGAAATATTTGCAAAAATTGAAAAATCGTCCCAAACTTTGAGGGGCCTACCCCGAAATCGTGCGGTACGCCGATAAAAAAAAACGTGTCTCTTATTTTAAGGTACTCTTTCGATCTGTTAAGTTTCATCGAAATCGGAGGGGGACACCCGCCGGTGTTCCCTTGTTAGTAAGCAAAATTATTCGAAGTATTCATTGAAAAATAAATCTCAACATCATGGAACATCTTTAAAAATAAGGGGTAATAAGGGGTAAAATTATTGCCCGTTTCATGAAATTTATTTACAATTTGCTTCTTATTCTTATTTAATTTAAAGTTGATGTCTGAATGGCGTGAAACATAAAAAAAGAACATAATTGAGCAAAACTGTAAAGATGTGTAGTGAAAATAAATTACTCCGTTCGTATAGGATATTATATTGTCGTAATTCAAAAAAAAAAAAAAAAAAAACAAAATGTATGGCATAAATAGATATTCATAGATAGATAGAAAAATAGTAAAAAAATATTTATTACGTGATAGTATTTTTTTTAAGAAAAACGGTATGTACCAAATATAACACAATATGTGTTAACAACAAAAAAATAGTAATTATTCCGTATAAAAACGAACAAAACAATTTCTGTCTTTATGATCCATTAGCACTTTATACATTATACAAATGATTGGGATTTACAATTTGGAAAATTACAACGATTTCTCTCATTTTCTCTCCATTCAGGTAAATGACCTAGGCCAGCATGTGGCTCTTTCAAAAGACAACTGCGGCTCTTTAAGTTCCCCTAAAAAAAATAAAAGCTAGGCGAATGGACACAAATGAACCTATTCGATTTTAAATTTAATTTTAAATAACACAGATGTCAAGTTCCTTGTTATATAATTTGACACAATCCACGAACAGCGTAAACATGGCTAGCTTCAAAGCTTCGCTTGAAATAGCTAAACGAGGAAAAACCGTTCACAGACGTTCATTATATTAAGCAGTGTTTTATAAAAGCGTCTGAGGATCTGTTTAATGATTTTAAAAACAAAACTGAAATTAATCCTTACTGGACATAAAAGTTTCCGGGCTGATATGTTATATATCTATATGAGTGGACCACTCATCAAACAATTAGTGAAACTGTTACATCACGGTCCTGAAGATGCCAGCCGCAGAGTTTGGCGAAACGTCGACATCTACAAGAATTAGACCACGGCATATCAGCACGAAAACTTTTATATCCAGTAAGGATCCTGACACCAGCCGTGAAAGCCCACATTCATTCAAAACTGAAATTGTAAAAAAAATCTAAGATATTCAACTATCTGCTAAAACAGTACAAGATCGAACTGTTAAAATAGGCTTAGATGTGACACAACAACAGTTGAAGGATAAAAAAAACTGAGTTCGGCAATATCAATTGCTGTGAATGAGTCTTGTGACATAAAAGGCACAGCGCAAGTGGCACTATTTGTAAAATTTGTCTCACCTCAAGGCCCTAAGGAAGAATTATTAGGATTGCTACTATTACAAATTAATGTGAATACGATTGTTTCCATTGCAACTCATGCAGCAAAAAACATGACTGGGATAAACAAAGGATTCATTTCAATTTTAAAAAGTAAAATTGACCATGAAATCCTTTCTTTTCATTGCATAATTCACCAGGAAGCGTTTTGTACACAATCCTTTCCAAAAGAAATAGTTGACGTTATGAACTTGGTTATTAATATTACGAATAGCATTTTAGCTAAGGGTCTCTATCATTGCCAATTTAAAGAATTATTAAATGACATGGGTAACTACTAGTCGGACTTAATTATGCGCAATAACGTACGATGGCTTTCATGAGGCAGTGTTTTAAAGCGTTTTTCCTCATGTCTGCATAAAATTATCACGTTCCTAAATAATAAAGCCATTGATCATCCTGAATTGAAAAAATGGCTACAAAAGTTACGTTTTATGACTGACGTTACAATGCATTTCAACAAACGAAATCTAAAGCTTCAAGAAAAGGGAAACACTGCATTTTCATTACTGGAAGAAGTAGTTCTTTTTTGAAAATAAATTGCTTCTTTTGGCTGAAGATATGGAGATGGGCACATTACTATATTTCTAAACCTTAAAAAAATATCGGGATGGAAACAGTGCTTCTATTGATACCAGTTACGTCACAAGAACCGTCAAAACGATTTGATCAGTTCAAAATAAATAAGCCTACCTTAGCTTTCATTGGAAATCCTCTCAAAGTAAACAACAAAGAACTAAATTTTGCTTCATTTGATATCAATGCAGGCTCATTTGAAATCCAATTACTAGATTCAAAAAGCAAAGATTTGTGGAGTTCAACATTTACGAACCTAACCAGTAGCTTAGAAGAGCTACAAAAGGCAGAAATGTACTTTGGTATCGCAACATAAGTGGACAGCTTTAAAAGAGATGGCCAAGCTTGAGGCACTATTTTTCAATGCCTGGAATTGTCTTCCGGAATGCTATGAGCAAATAAAAAAAAATGCTTTTGGTGTGTTGACAATCTTTGGGTCAATATCCTCCATGAACTTAATAAAAAACAAGCTAAGAAGCCAAATAAGTCTTAAACTAAAAACTTTCTAGAGAAATGCAAGATCATTGTTCGCATTGTTTTTTTTTTTTTTTAATATAGTTTCATTGTTTGTTTTTTCTAGCGTAGTACCATATTTTGTAACATAGTAATAATATAAATAATACAAAATAATATGAGTAACGTCGTATTGTATCTAATAACCCCTTTCTTATACGATTCAAATTTGAAATAAAATGTAAAAGCGGAAATAACAATTTGTGGCTCTTTAAAATTCATGAAATCGATATTCTTATTGTGGCTGACTCTGCCGGCTTCAAAGTTTGCCGGCCCCTGATCTAGGCCATCCCCTCCTACTTCCCTTTGAGGAATATCAGCAGCTGGGCCCTCTTCTTTTTCTGTGCATAAGCTTGTTCAAAGTTAGTACTAGGTCTTCCTCTTTTTCTTGTAAGGTCAACCTTTCCACTTTTACATAAAGCATCTGCAACATCAGCAATCATTTTGTTTCCTCCACAATAGCCAGCTATTTACAACACACATGCCCAGAACATGGAAAAATATTCGCAGATACCATTTTTTAGATCTTATTCTGATACGATACAATCCAAGCATGAGTCTAGTACATCAACGCCTCCCATAAAATCATTATATTTCAGTATGCTCTGCGGGCAATCTGTCATTTAATACATTTTTCGCTTCTGAAAAATCTTTGTTTAGCACCAATTGGTTGTGAGCCTTACGCAGATAGACAAGGTGGAAACAACTTTTTAGTTGTGGTACCAAGAAACAATACTAGTTTTAACACCATCCTTGATTGAAATTTTTTCTTCCTTGTTTCTTCAACTCTTTTTCACTTAGCATTTGACAACCTGGTACACGGTTCAAACGTACACTACCAAGAGGAAGAATGCCGTTATTCGTTAAATAAATCATCAGAGATATACTGGTAAACCAGTTGTCAAAAAAGATTTTATGGTTCAAATGTTGTGGAATTATTTGGGCAAGTTTCACGACAACGTTACTGCTAGCTCCTAGGAAGGCTCAGGAAGACTTTTGGGAATGATGTTACTCTGACTGCCAGTAAAAATATAAAAATCGTAACTGAAACCTGATAATCCTCTTAAAACACCTTGTAACCCCATTTATGAGGCTTTTTAGAATTATACTGCTTAATCGTAGATCTGGACTTAATTGTTTCTTCAACTGGAATCAATTTCAATCTTTTTTGAATATATATTGAATACAGATGATACTGCAGGATGGCCTAGATGCGGCGACCAATAATTTCTTACTTGGGGCAAGTAAATAATGGACATGTATCGGCAGATGCCAATAAACTGCTCTATTTTATTTTCCGAAATATTAGCTAGACGGTTCATACTTTTCTGAGCGCAGTAGAAATTAGTTTGAAAAGTTATTTCAGAAATTGTTTCCTTTGTAAACAAAAACTTATGTGGCGTTTCTAAATTGTTGATTTCCTGGGGCATGTTTTGGACTTCTAAAAATTTTGGTTTCATTTGGGTCTTTGATAAGGTTTCCATTTCTCCATTTCCCTGGGTTTAACTTTTCCACCAATTCACTAAGAGGTATATCACCTTCACTGTTGTCAGATTCTGTATCTGTTTCATCATCAATCAATGATGTCTTCCTCTAAATCAGATTTTTAAAGTTCATATTCGTCATCACTTTGGAGAGATACAACGTCATAATCAGTGCCGTCTTCATCTTCAGACAGATCGGGATCATCACTTTCAATGCTGCTTGGTATATTTGGAATACCATAAAACCTTTTCGTATCCATCTGAAATAAACATTGCTCTGTCTCATCTAAGTAATATTTGTTTAGGTGCTGTTGTTTATACGGATTGCTGTGGTCCGGCACTCCGGGATTGTAAATTCAGTGATATTAGAGATCAATTTTTGTCCGCGCTGCGGGAGGATTCTCTCAAATGTTAATTTTTATTTAATTTTAAGAAAGAATTTAATAGTTTTGTTTGAGTATTTTATTGTTCAGTTGTGTAAAGTTAATTTCATTTATTTGTACATTTTGCGTACTCCAGTATTGTATATAGTTTATATGCTAGTATTTTCTTTGCGATGCGTTGCGGCTTCATCGCACGCAGATGTTGTAAATTTTATATGTACGATGTTATCCCTTTGACGCACTCAGTTCTTTGAATGATGGCAGCCGTGTAAGTACATGTTTTCATTTTGCTTGCTACCATGTAGGTAATTTCATTTAATTTTAAATCTTTGTTCGTTTAATTTGATATTAATTCATCCATCAAAGAACTCTTTATTTAATTATTGCTGTTTTGTTTAATTGTGTACGCATTTTGAATATTAGATCAGTAATTATTGTAAAATGTTCTAGAAGATTTCGTGTTTTTAGTTTAAAGAGTTTAAATTTTCCGTTTTCTTTTTGCTGATTTGTATTTTATTGTTAATCACCACGGTTAAGGTGAAGAGAAGCTATGTGCTGTTAAAATTAAATTTCAATTTAAATTATATTTGTTTCTCCACGTGTAAATTATAGTTTGGTTTAAATTTCGTGACCGCGTGGATATTTTTTGTGTGATTGAGATTTATCTTCTGGAACAAATCTTCCATTTTGTTTGCTAAAGGATTTGCATTGTCCTTTTTAATTGTAAATTCACGAAGGGGTTATTTTAATCCAAGACCTTCTGTCTTAAGGTTTTTTCCCCTGTTGATTGTAATTAAATGTTTTTTTTTCTTTTTTATATGGAAATTTAATGAATATATATATATAAATATCACTTTAAATAGTTCTTTTATTTTTGAATCAGCCATTTCAATTTTTGGGAATTTTAAAGAAAGTCAAATTTTACAAACGCCCACTATTACTTTTCATGAAAGTTATTCTGAGATCTAAGAATCTCTTGCGCCCTTTTAAATTCATATTTGCTGAGCTAGCTAAATTAATTTTGTCACTTTTAATTTCTTTAAACTTATATGCTTGGACAATCAGTTCACAGCAGTATGCATGATGTATCATCAGAATTCTAAATGCATAGTGTCCCATATTTGACTCACACAGTATTTAGGATATTTCATCATTATAGAAAAGAAAATATGTACGCAAAACTTCCCTCAAAGTGAATTTGACAAGTGACACTGCACAAAAGTACTTTTTTAGCAACTAATTCAATATTTTTTTCGATAAAAATAACCTAACAATTCACATAACCTCTATACCGGCACAAAATTCAACAGTCTCCATTTATAATTGTAGAATGGTTCGCTTTCGAAGCAAAAGAGGGAGCTTTACTCTAGTGAGTTTTTGCCCGGTCCCATATATGATATATTATGCAATTATACATTTTTTTCTTGATGAGACTTGAGTTAAAAATATGTGGTACGAGTCATATATGATGCAAAAAAGTGTTAAAATATTTAACTTAAGAAGCACAGAAAAACTAAAAACATTGTTCATGTGTTCCTTCGATTTCTCATTCATTTTAATTTTTTCCCAGATGTGCACTAAATCCGTAATACCGTCCTTCGCCCGTGTTAATTCTTCTCCGAATAAAACAAAAGAAAAACTAAAAACAGCTTGCTTTTGGTCGCAACCGCAAATCCAATCGTTTTTTTTTTTAAGTAAATGTTTCTATTAAATTCTCTTGTCCGTATTTTAGAAGCAGACACACAAACATTTTGAGTTTCTGAAATGTCCAAATTCGGTATCGCCCATCCTAGTTGGTTTCACTTCGAGTTTTCCCTCTATGGAATATGAAGAAAATGCTATATTTAACAGGTTACGGATGCTGTTCATTGTAACATAAAACAACAAACGCAACACGTACATGGCACAATATAGAAAAAAAAAACACAATGAACAATAACAACTGCACGCGAGGTTGTTGACCTGGCACTCACTAGCGTCTTTCCTATATTGAAGACGCGCGAGAGTGCACCATGACTAACTACCCCGTGATTCGATCAACCAACGGATAGCGGGCCAAGATGCGGCTGGCCCCACTTCAATGTAATGTTTGCCGTGTAATTCAACCACTCCCTCCTCCGATAGCTCCCCGCGGAGGCCTACAAGCGTCTGAAATCGGCGCCAATCTAAACGTGGCTCCTCGCTCGCCGCTTGAAATGTGTGTGTGTACGTGTATTTACCGGTATTTTTATAAAAGCTTTTTAATAATTAATTTGTGATTTGCAATGATGGGGCCATGACAACTTGGTACTAAAATAATATTGCTTTATAGAACGAATAGTTCAATACGCTTTTAAACTACACAGAGATTCAAAATGATTGTCAATTCCGCTCCCTATAGATAGTAACAGGGTGTAGGTATATGCCGCGTGTTTGTAATGAAGGTTTGAACTAAGTCAGTGTTGGAACATAAGAAAGTAAACGGATCTGTCATAAATAAGGAAAAGGTAACCTATATTTGAACTCGCATTATATAAACGACTATGGATTGGTGTTTCTGCTTGTAAAAATGAAATGTAATTAATTTAACTTTACTAAATTATGATTTTACAATTTAGTACTAACTGGTGTTTAACTAAATTTATTTACTACTTTAAATTATAACATACAATTAGTATAATTATTAAGTGAAAAAACTGCATCTCTCAGTTCTTCTATGGTATGCATGCGGTTTCTATAGATCCTATTTTTTAGATAGCCGAACATGAAATAATCTAAATGGGGTTAGATCAGGCGATCTTGGTGGCCATCTTTGTGCTCTAACGAACCTGTCAGCAAAAAACTGTTGAAGATATTGGCAGGTTTGTCGAGCAGTATGTGCTGGAGCATTATCGTGCTGAAAATAACCTGCTTTAAGCTCATTTTCTTGTAACTCTGCAATAAACAATTCCAACATCTGTTGGTAACGTTGGGCTGTTACAGTTTCCTTGAAGAAAATTGGCCCTATTATTCGTTGCCTGAACATAGCTAACCAAACTCCAACTTTTACGGAATGCAATTGCGTTTCTCGAAATTCGTGTGGATTTTCTGCAGACCAGATACAATAGTTTTGTAAATTGGTATAGTCTGTTAGATAAAACCAGGCTTCATCCGAGAAAAATGATTTGTTTAGCAAGTCACTGTCCCTTAAATTGTTATTAAACCAATGACAATATTCCAATCGCCTATTGTGATCTAATGGTAATAGTTCCTGTACCGTAGAAACTTTATAGGAATGAAAATGTAACTTTCTGTTGACAGCTCATTGCGCTGAAGTGTATGATAAGCCTATAAAATTATAAAATGTAATAAACTATTTCACTTAATGTTAATATTGATTTTTTACCTGTTTGTTGAGCTATTACCACAGATAAATTCCCTTATTTTCTTACAGTATTCAGAAATACTATTGTTTGTGATATTAGATGTAAATATAAACGATTTGAAAAAAATTATAAGATAAATAATTGAAAGATACTACACGCACGCCAATGTCGCTAAATGTCAAGAAAATTGATTTATTGTATGAAATTTGTATGTAGCTAACTTCGCTCATTAAATTGGTAATAAGTATAGATAATTTTTTCCGGAAAACAGTTTTTTTCTTACGACAATCATTTTGAATCACATGGTATTTATTGAATTCCCAATTATGGAAATTGCTAGATTGTGTTGCTAAAATGAACTTTTTACTGACAGGTCTAATCTCATTGATCACCCAGACTTTACTGGTGTTATTTTTCCTATTAAAGCGGCGAAGAAGAAATGATTTATCTACATTAATATATAAATCCCATCTGTTTTTCTACTATTTCGGCAATAATAGCTTAAGTTAGACCACAATCCTATAAACACAATACCCGTACTTCTAAATCAAATCCGAAAGATTGGAAACACAGTGCGGCCTCCTTAATGCAAACATACTATAATCTCAAACCGTGCTACCAATCCGAATGATTGTGTGCGAAACTCATAATCCGAATTAATCTTATTTATCCGAGCAGTTCAACCGTTAGATGTTAGTTACTAGATACGCGGAAACAGTTGATCCTCGTTTCAATGCGAAGTTATAAATAGAAATGTTTCCAAATATAAATTTCAGACTTAAATGTGAAGTTTTTAAAGTAAGTGGGATATAATGGAAAAGCTATCACTTTTTCTTTTTTTAAAAAAGAAAATGTATACAGGATATTCAGCGGCGAATGAGATAGAGCACTATCTCGGAAACGAATAAAGATTTTAAAATTTTAGAAACTCTACGGTGTATAACGGTATGAAGTCTATACTTTCTACAATTAATAAAATGAAACCAGGAGACACTACAAAATTTATTTTACACAATCTGCATAGAATACCTTATTTCCCTACCTAATTTTTAAAATTACAGGTAAAATGGTGACAGATTCCTACAAGTATTACCAACTTATCGGCTGTACTTTTTAATAAGTGATAATAATGATTTATTGTCCAATGGCAAAACCTTTTACAGGACAAACTAAAGTACATACATACATACATAAAAGTATAAAATAAAAATAATACATTAAAGATAAGAAAAAAAGAGAACTAAATTTGTTTATCTATAAAATCAAAAAAATATCAAAGAAAAAATCAGCATTGCGCATACAGTAACTAAAGGTGACATTCGCAATAAGTTGGTTCGAGGGAAAGGTAATAAAAAGGCAGATGAAGAGCGAGAGGATAAACGAGGTACAAGGAAATCAATAGAGGAAAGTAAATCAGGGAAGTCAATACAACCACGAACAATCTTCCAGACGAATCTTGCTCCAGCAACATCCCGACAGTGTTCCAACGATCGCACACTATGCCTTTCCAACAGGGATTCGTAGTCAATACCTCTAGCTAAGGATACTGGCTATCCATTTTAAAGGACAGATACTTTAAGAAACGGCGTTGGACTTTTTCAGTACTCAGTTGGAGGTGGTTGTAATGTGGTGACCAAACCATAGATGCGTATTCTAATTTACTCACAACAAAGCTAAAGTATAAAGTTTTAAGAAGGGACACATCACTGAAAAACTTGCATGAGCGTAAGACAAAACCTAAAGTTTGAAGCAGCAACGCACAACTCAGCAATGTGTTCAGCAAAACTTAATCGGGAATCATATAAAATCCCCAGATCTCTAACCGTGTCCGCTTTCTTGAGACAAGTACCACGTATTGAGTACATCGAGTTGATGTAATTAATTTTCCTCGAATAGGTCGCAAATAAACATTTACTGACATTTAATCATAATTTATGTAAGAAGCACCAGCTAAAAATATGGTTTAAATTATGTTGAAGATGGGCCACATCATCTAGAGTTCTAATGGGAGCATAAATTTTTACGTCGTCTGCATAAGCGAGTACTGGACCGGGCAGAGACATCAATAAATCGTTTATGAACAGTACAAATAAAAGGGGACCCAAATGCGATCTCTGTGGAACTCCGGAAGAGGGAATGAAATCAAATGATTTATAACCATTGTAAAAAAAAACGTAGTGAACTCTGTTAGATAAATAAGAATATAAAAGTTGCAAAAGAGAAGAACTTAATCCAAAGAATGACAGCTTGTCGAGCAAAATTCCATGATCAATTACATCAAAGGCTGTGCTAAGGTCAGTGTAGATGACATCAACTTGACCGTGAAGATCAAGTTGTTCACTTAGATATTGGCATTTAGAGACAAGGGTAGTGCCTGTTGATCTACCTTTAATGAATCCATGTTGTTGCGGTGAAATATATTGGAGTGTATTGTAATACAATCAAGAATAAATAACATGTTCAAATATTTTGGCAAAATTCGACAAGATAGAAATTGGTCTATAGTTACTAATGCGAGTTTTGTCATCTTTCTTGAAAACAGGACTAATTCTAGCACGTTTCCATTGCGTAGGAAAGGTAGAAGTACCAATTGCCAAATTAATAATATTCGTCAAGGGTTTCGCAAGCACGTAACGAGCATCATAAAGGAGAAAATTAGGTATTTGATGATCCCCGGCAATATACTTCTGTGGAAACTTTGACATAATACTGATTAATTCTTCTTCAGTAGTTGGTAACAAAGTGAAAGGAGTACAGTTGGAATGAGTGATTTTATGTGAGAAATCGTTACTATCAATGTGTATTGAGGAAAATTTAGAGGCGAATGCATCAACTATCTCCTGAGGTGTATCAATACGTGCATCATCATCAAATAAAACTTTGGGTATGCGTGTGGTGCCATTCCTGCTGTGAATGAACTGAAAGATCTCTTTCGGGTTAGCTCTGATTGAAGCATGAGGTAAAGCTGAATAGGCAGGAGCGATATCGCTCTGGCATATAGACCGAAGTCTGCTGAATTGTTGGTAAAAGTAAGAGATCTTAGTAGTTCTCTATTTCTGTCGATAATAAACCTTTAGTCTAAGGTTTGAAATAATAGCTTTAGAGAACCACACAGGATAACAAGGTCTAGTACATGTATGTTTTACTGGTATAGAAGTATCAAGAAATACGCATAGAACTAATCAAGAACAGAATTGATATCATCATATTTCTCAAGAAATGACCAACCAGTATTAAAAAGATCGGAATACAATTTGATTAAATTACCTCTACGAAAATCACACCGACTATTATCATTAGCGGGAAACGTAGATTGATCACCAACTGATAAAGGAAATGTAAGAGATATAGATAACGCAGAAGGATAAGGATCAAGAGGAACAAAAGGTAACTTATCAGGGAAAACCAAAGGAACAGAAGACAAATTCGAAGAGACTAAGTCCAGAAGCTGATTATGGCAATTTCAAACAGAATTTACTTGTGTATGATTAAGTGAATTCAATAAAGTGGAGCATTTGGTGCAGGACAGCGGATGTGTTGCAAATTGTGGTAAATTGAAATCACCAATCAGAAGAGCTGACTCATTCATCAAAATAGTCTCAAAGGATTCACAAAAAAGTTCAAAATCTTGTGATGATATATTAGGAGGGATATACACAGCAATTAAGTATAACGAAGTAATACCATATGATTAAATATTTCTACCCGTGGCGCTGCAGTAGTGGCTTGCTAATTATCAAAACACCACTTTATATTATCACACTAAATTTATTAATACAAGCATACTCTTACTTCGGAGAACGCAACCTGAAAGCCAATACCTCGTCGCCAGCGCGATGCTCGCAAATCGCTGACGAGGTTCCGGTAATCTGATTGTCATCTCTGAACACATCTTTGATCTTTTTCTTAAACCTAACTCATTTCTATGTAGTGGAACTCTGCGTGATATTACCATGTATTATATTTATGATTAGTTGTAATATCTATTTTTTTCCCGCGCAGGTTTAGCTATTTCATCTAAGTTGATTAAAACTTCTCACACGAGCTCTTCCAATTCCTCCAAAATGTGTGTACTTCTCATTTGTAAATAACTTGTAAAGATAACATAGTTTCTTGATTGTATCGACAACATTCGTACATTTTTCATGTCCCATTGAGCTTCACTTAATGATAGTCACTGTACTAGTGCTTGTTGGCTGCTTCAATTATTCAATTAAATTTTAGGAGAATGAAATGGTTTAATATCTAATGGTAATGGGTAAATGGGTAATAGCCCATGTGACCGAATGGAGTGTCGAATGTTTATACAAAATTAAAATAAATAATTATTTCAAAATTCTGAAATCACCTTACATTTAATATAAATAAAGGTAGGTGTCTCGAAATCATGAGAAAAATACTTTTAAGCATTTTCAACGTTTTTAATATGTAAAATTTACAATATAAAAAAAATAATTACTGTAGAATAAGTAGTTAACCATTTATACACATAACATTTTGACGAAACCGATATTTCAGCAATTTCCCATGTCTTTCTGTTGACATATCAATGTAATTGGAATGCCAATGCATATAAGAATATTATTAGACTAAGTTTAAATAAAATAAGTACACTGTAAAAAAAAATATGTTCATTTGAATTGAACTTGTTATAAAAATATACTATTCAAATATTCGATTTCGATGTGTAGGTATATCACTGCGCATCATTTTTACTTCCAGAAGGGACATTCTGAAAGAAAATGCCTTGAACGACTTGCCAAATGCAGAGATATCCTACATTACCTGGACATCGGCTGGCTGTCTGTTGCTACATTTTATATCCTTTATATTATCCTTATAATGTACAACTACTAAATTTACGCTTAAATAGTCAATTAAAATCAAATTATCATTCCAGGACAATATATTAATATATTAGTATAAAATAAAAATATAATCTAGTAAAATTACATGTAAAATCGTTGAAAACTTGGTTATGATTATACAGGCAAATCTACTTTTCAGATATTTCCACCATTCAGCAAACTGCATACCCTGCTGCGGTGGCAGTTTTTTTTTATAATTTGCAGGCAGAGGTACCACATTTTTGGGGATAGCAGTCGTTTAAACAAATCTCCTAATTCACAGAGCTTTCGTAATAATTTTTTACTTCTTCAGAGCGTCGATTAAGACAGAACAATACAATAAAAATTAAAATATAAGTGAGAGTTACACACGAATTAATTAGAAGTGCTTCGCTGCATAACATATTCAAAAGGTAAAAACTAACTAAGTTAAAAAAACATTGCCATTAACAAACATAATATTAATTCTGATATTTTGTCTAAGTTAAATACTTTTTTCCATAAAAAACACAAAAGAACTTATAGATAAACTCTACAATTTTCAAATTTCCTCTGGAGATAAATTAATATCTTTTGATGCAACATCTCTGTTTCCAAATGTTCCTATTGACATAACTTTGCAAAATCTTGAATCTTTCTTAATTTTTAACAACGTTGCTTTTGATAAAATTCTTGAATACATTAAATTAACGAAACTGTGTATGGAACAAAATATCTTTAGCTTTAATAATAAGTTTTATAAACAAACATTTGGAACTGCAATGGATAACCCACTCTCTCCTTTTTTAGCAAACCTCTTCCTAAATTATTTTGAAAAAGATATTATAAGTAAATTTCCTTCTTTCCCTAAATTGTGGATTAGATATGTAGATGATATTCTTGCTGTAATACCATTTGATTTTGATATAGATATTTTCCTTAATTTCATTAATAATCAGTATGCGTCAATAAAATTTACGTTTGAAAATGAGGATCAACATAGTTTACCATTTCTTGATTTTATTACTTATGATTAAAGATAATACATTCCACTTTGATATACATAGAAAAGCCACTCACACAAACAATTATATACACAACATTCTTTTTCTTAATAACTAGATTATTGAACATACCGCTTTCGGAAGATAATTTTAAAAAAGAATTAGAATATATATATTATATAGGAGAAATTAATGGTTACAAGAAAAGTGTGATAGATAAAATTAAAAATAAGTTCGAAAATAAGAGGTTATTAAGAAATATAACTACATTTATTCCAGAGAAAATAGTGGAGAAAAAGTTTTGCAGATTTAACTTTAATAAATTATGGGTTAACCAGATATTAAACTTGTGTAAAAAATACAATCTTAGTCCGGTTTTTCAAAATTCTAATACTTTAAAAAATAAATTAAAATTTAATATTGAAATTATTGATTTCAAAAAATGTTCTGGGAATTTATAAGATCAAATGCGGTGTTTGTAATAAAGTATATATAGATCAAACAAAGAGGAATGCGGAGATTAGATTTAAAGAGCATTTATATCATATTAAGAATCACTGTGCCGATAAATCCGCTTTGGCGTATCATTTTGTTAATACAAGACATACTTTTTCAATTGATGATTTAGAGTTAATTAAGCCTTCAAATTGTAGGAATCTTAATATGTGGGGAAGCTATTTATATGAAAAAACATATTAATAACTTGCTCAATACTGATTTAACACTTCTTAATTACAAATATTTGGAATTTACTGAATATAGTAGTCCTGATGATTAATGTTTGTAACCTAGGATATACTTACTATATTTACGCATTTAGTTTTTGACAATACACTTGTATGTACACCTGAAAATGTTAGCTTAGCTAACGAAATGCACATTGTGTTTTGAAGATTAAAGAATTTGTGAGACTGAAGTTTATTAGTATTTCCTGTTAGTTAAATACTAACATGTTCAAATAGATGTATACGACACACAAACAACAACCGCCGCCATTAACTGAACTTTAATTTAACAACTTTTTACATTTTTGTCGACTTTAACGTACCTAATGTCTTCATTAACCTAGTAATTTTCTTGCATCTATTTAATTGTTTTGTTTTTGTTTTTAATAATAGAAGGCTCTGAAGATGACTATTCGGCCGAAACATGTTAGCCAGTAATTATATTTGCACGTTTTGATTGAGTTTTTTACCCTTTGGTTTTATTATCATTAGACATTACTCAATTTCGAGATAACCATGTATGTAATCAAGATTACTTTAGGAACGTATCCAGGAACTGAATTGCTTGACAGACCGTAATAAAATCATTTTATTGTGGATATCCAGACATTCGGCAGTCGAAGGAAGCGAAAAAGCCGATGAGGTTAGCAAGAAAGACAATTATTTTAGTTATTCAACTAATAAGTTTTATTACGGGTTTCAAATACCTTCATTAATAATGAAATGAATAATAAAAAATGCTTTAAAAGAATAGTAAAATTTCAGAATATGTCATACGTCAAATTAATGCTGAAAACAAAATAATAATGGTATGTGGAATATCTGGTTACTCGCCAGTTATCAATGCATTGACAATTTGTTTTTTAAGGTTACGCATAGGGAAAATGTATGTGTAGGTAAAAGAAAGAAAGAACCCAGCGTAATTATATTTTTAAATAAGGATAAGCTGCGTTTAGGGGTAAATATATCAAGATATTTCACTTAATGAATTTGTTAAAAGTTTTGTGCGTTCGATTACTAAAACTCCGAAATTTTAAAGAGATACACTAGCGAAATAGTTGTTCTATAATATCATCAATATTATCTATTGTTGGAAATAATACGATCAAGTCAAATTTATTTATTTTTTATATTTTTCCGAAGGCAGTAATATCGAATTCGTTTTAAAACTTTTCCGCGTATCGTAGCTAGGTGCATTTCCTAGATTTGTATGTGTGCTATACGGCAGCGAATTGTTACCCCGAATTTTAGATTTATCTAGAAATTTCATTTTGGGTAGTTTTTTTTTTGAAGAACGTTGTTTATTTTAAATTCATTCAGCCCGCTTGAAATAATAAAGTTAATTGACTTGTCAACAATAAATTTCCAGTAGTTTTCCATATTTATTATTATTTGTAAATAGAATCGTACAATTAATTACGAAATATGTATTTTGGAAACGAAATATACGGATAAAAGTATCAATAAAATCTAATAGTATAAACGTTAATTAAATTAAAGTTTGTTGTATATCGAATGAAACCATGTAGTTGTGAGAAAATACCTTTATTTTCACAGATATAAACTTACTACAATAAAATGTAAAGAAACTTCCGGTAAGCTTTTTGTGTGATTTGCACAAAAAATATTGCAAAAATACTGCAAATAACTACTAAATAGTTATCTCGCTATTAAATTGCTGTATATTACAAATATTCAAATATATCAGTCTTCCTACTTCGCTACATCTACTTTCTGCATTTATGGTATCAGTGTAACAAAAAAAAGGATAGAGTTTAAAAGAGGACCTGTAGACCTGTGAATTGACCTGATTTCTTGTACCACGTTCAGAGCCGGAGTTGGAGCTGGTACACCTGCTCTGCGCAAGGAGCAGGGCGTACCAGTGGCGGCTCGTGAGTAATTTGCCAAGTGAGGTGATTGCAACAACAACTTGAAGTTTTTTGATCACAAACAAAACTTGAATAGATTTCCACGTTACCGTTGAGGTACTATTCTTAGAACGCGTTGACTTTTCTTTGGAAAATCATCGCCACAAACCCAATTTAAAATTTATTCTTTATATATCAAATTTATACGTCTATCCTTCAAGTTAGCAAATCTATTAATAATGTCTTCATAAAATTGACTGTTTTACTAAAATTAGATATTAATTCTTTTTCTATTGATAATTTAGCTAACCCGTTAAGTCTGTCTTGAAAGATTGTATTTCTAAGATACGTCTTTATACGTTTTAAACAAGAACAAATTTTTTCAACTGATACACTTGTGGCAAGCATAGTCAAAATTAAACTGAAAACTTGTAACTTTCTGGAAAAATGTCTTTCTATTCTGCATAAATTAGTTTCAAAGTTTTATCTACATCCATATTACGAAACTGTTCATCCCAATACAAAATTGAAAGTTAGTTAATCAACCTGTCTTTATCAAATTATATTGGGATATACTTCAAATAGGCAATTGAGTGTTTTCTTGGGAAAATCTTTAGAAACTTTGAAGAACAAGAGCTAAAAATTCTAATTTACTTAAATTAGCAAAACGAGTATTTCATTTTGTAAAATAACGCAATCAATAATGTCATAAAATAAAAGATTGTATTTCTTAAAAATTTCTTCCTCAAGCAATGGTACCCCTCGTCTTGTTGGAAATTCACCCTAACAGCCACAAATATTACATAGATATTTTTAAAAATATATTTTATAAATATTTTTCGTGAGAGATTTTTGAATATATTTTTTATATTTTTTTCTAAATATAGATAAAATATTCAATTAAAATATTTATTCCATATTTTAAAATTAATGTAAGCGCAATATTTTTTCTAAAATATTTGTAAAATATTATTTATATGAAAATTCAGATTTTTATGCAATCTATTTAATTGTCAAAATGAACTAAAATGTTCTGGTTATTTAGAATGTATAACGTCGATAACGAAAAGTTGAAACATACATAGAGTTGTCTAAAAGGCAAGAACTTGTTTTTTCACACTCACCATACAAGTTAATAATCAATAATTCTGGCATCTTTTAAGGCATACTGAAGATTTATCAAATTAATCACTATTTTTTAATTGAAGTGTTCTAAATAAAAAACAAACGTATTTATTACCATTTTATTTGAATAAGCCAATAAAAATAAAAAATTCTCATTTTTAAGTCTAGCCTTGGCTGGTGCCAGGTACAACCTTATGGCTTTTTTCATATCTTCGGTAGTGGCGCTCTCATGGCGTGTCCTTGTGGCCTCTAAAATAATGCCAATTGTATTAGATCATACCATGAATAAACATCGTACAACATTATCAAAACCTACTAATACATTTGGAGCATTTACAATAATTGGAGTGGTAGCTACATTCTAATACTTACGATACTTATTTTTACTTTATTTCATAATATTTGAAAACATTCTACGTACAAACAATAAAACAACACAACGTATTCCAACCTCTATTTGAGGTTATGACGCTTATCTACCGAGATGAATCTCTAAAGCCAATCAACTAGCAATTTATCTGGTAGATGCAGTACATATATGATGCATAAATTCCTACAATTATATTATTAACGATTCTGTACATAGCGATATTGAGCATTCCAATTATCTTATAAAATGCCATGACATGTTCAAAGTTTTGCTTACCTCGTAGTCACCACAAAAACTAAAACACACACCCCGCAACAATTAATTACACAGTTAACCCTAATCTGCCCTAATCGTATACTATTATAAACTATAACATGTAACGGACAAACGAATGAAACGTTGATGATACGCACGTACGCGTATGCATTCTATGTAACCTAATCCATAGACGCATAAACAATACTAATCATATACACCGGCACCGTAATGAATAGAGGTGTTGTGTTGACGTTCGCAACTTACAAATATTACAAATAATATAATACAAAACGCAGATATATTAATAGAAAAGTTACAGCGCTCAACTTAGATACTAATTAAATCATATTAGATATATATTATCTAATTTAATCTTTAAACTATCATTTTAAATAGGTACATACCTACTTAATATGTATGCATATTTTACCCATTTTATATTATTTGTCCTACGCACCAAATGTACAAAAGCAAAAATTCAATCTTTTTTTTATATGAAATAAATATTTACAGAAATACAAAGCAAAAATTTTTGCAGAGTTATGAAAAATATATTGAGAAAACATTTGCAATAAATATTATTAATGCTACATAATATATATATTTTTAAATGTTTTCTAATATATTCTTATAATATATTTTATGCATATTATATTAATATGCTAATATTCAAGAAAGATTTAATATTTTTTAAATATTTATAAAATATGAAATAAATATAGTTGGTCACTGGGGCAGTTAAGTTTTTGCAGATGTTAGAAATCTCTGAATTTACAAAATAAAATTTTATTTTATTTCTGAAGTTCTTTATACGCAAGGATGCAATATTTATTTGTTGTAAACAATATTTAAACATTTCTTTTGCAAAATTTGGAATAAAGGATCGGTGCAAACAAAAATTTCACGATATATGAAAGTCAAAATTGCAAATTCAAAATCATTAAATTGCTTGAGAAAACCTTTTGCTGTATTAATGGATTCCGATCCCGAATCAGGGCCCTCCACAATAGTTTGAAAAATAAAATTAAATTTGTCCACTCTTCCGCTACTAAATTCAAAATTTTCGATCGCGTATTTCGACGAGTTTCAACAGCTCAGACAGTTCCTTGTCGCGTTTTATTAAACAATGAAGAATTTGCCGAAAATTCCGCGATTCAATGAAGTCGAACTTTCATCATGACCTCGAAATGATAGTTCCTGCTTGCTTAAAATTAACGTTACATCAATTAAGTATGTTAATAACAACCGATTTTTTTGTATAAAATTTTATTAAAACTAACATTTTCTTGTAAAGCTACAATAGTAGATGTATTTCGTTCTAACCGTTTTAGCTCCATGCAATTTTTAATATGTTCTTTTGAGCTTTCATGTAGTTTTGTGCTTCGACTGAAATTTTTTAAATCTTTATAACCGGGAAGGGTTGTCCAAGTGCTTTTAACGTCACTCCAAAGTAAACATGGCCAGCAAAATAAACTCTATTTCTAAGTACTGCCACAAAGCCATTTGCACGTTTCGTACCATGATATTTTAAGTGATCTTGAATATTCGCGACTCTGCCGTTTATCATTTGAAATCATATTGCGAGACGGTTTGATTTTTGTTTGCATATATAAAATTTGACGTTTCTCTACTTCGACACGCGGTGAATACGGCGTTTCGAGCAAAGACATAAAAATATCGTGCATGAGGTTCATGATTTTCCTATTGAACAGAAAATATGTTACCTCAGGTCTTAGTTGTTGTATATGCCCACACTGAACACCCCCGCTACATCGACCAAACGTAATATTACAGGTGAAACACAAACTATACCTGCTGCAGCAGTAAACTCAGTTTACTAAACTGACGCAGGTATTAAAATGGGCATGCGTATATAATTTAAATATTTAAGAAATCCGACAGATACCGAAAGGTTCCGAAAGAGAGGCAACGAATCAACCGCCTCACTAAACAACTAAAATCACGTATCATATAGCTAACGAAGCGTATTGTGTGTTATATAAGTTCTTAGTATGAATTTCAATGCATTGCATTCATCCAACTGAACCGATAACTTATTCGCCTCAGTTAGAATTCTTACGAGTCGCTGGTCATTATTTGCAGTGTTTTAGCGGAAAATGCGAAAATTCATATATGTAATATCTTCTAGAAATTGTTTTTAAATATTTATTGTATTTGAAATAATATGACCAAAATTCTTTATATTACCAGTGTAACAGCCGGTAACGCCGTGGTCTCTAGTAGTCAAATGGTAACAATTTTTGAAAAATTATATATTAGGATATATGTAGGTGGATTAGATCTACATTTTAAAAATAATATGCAATATACAGGCTGTTCCAAAACTTAGCAGTACATTAAAGTTATGTTTTTCTTAATGGAACGCCCTGTATTTTATGGCATTTTTGAAGTGTACACTAAAAACTAGAACAATTTTATTTAAGTTTCCCTATACCTAATTTTTATAGTTTAAGAGATATTTCAATTTGTTTGAAAATGCAATGTTGCAAAAAAAGTCTAGTATCTCGGAAACGAATTAATTTACAGAAGTGAAATGAAAACCGTAAATGGCAGATCCTTTGGCTGATTGAATGCGACATTCAACGTTGTCCAGTAGTCTACAGGATGTTCAAGTCCCTAAGTCAAAGTTTGTGAATTTTACTCGTGCATAACTTTGTTATTAAATGGAACACCAGTATATTTTTAACGTGATAGATAGGAATTTTATTTTTTTAAACCAGTATTAGGAGTCCTATACCCAACTCGAGTAGTTTTTAAGTTATTTAGGTTTTTTAGGTGGTTTAAGTAAATTGTCATTATCTTACCTTAATTTAATCTAGGTAGCTGGTGATTTTTTTGAATGAGTCAATTTGATATGTATCCAGGTAGTACCATGAAAGCATACTCGTTGCAAGAAAGAACTGATATGATTTTAGTTATTGGTGAGTGTCAGGAAAATTGCTTCCTTGCGTCTCGGGTGTATGCGCAGAAGTACCCTAATCGAAAACATCCAGATAAAAGGTATTTGTCGGACAGATTTCGTACCACAGGCAACGTTGCTTACATAAAGCGACATAAAACAACAATTGTAAGCGAAGAAAATGAATTTGTGGTATTAGGAGCAGTCATTGAATAATCGCATAGCAGCACAAGAAAGATTGCTAAGGAATTGGATTTAAGTCACATGACTGTATCTAGGATCCAGAAAAAACATAAATACCATCCCTACCAGTTTCAACACCACCAACAATTATACCCTATGGATTATGAGCGAAGAGTTGATTTTTGTATGTGGGCGCTCGATAGATACGCAGAAGATATTGATTTTTTTAATTATGTTCTATTCACTGACGAATCCACATTTCATAATAACGGACTAGTAAACTGACACAATTTCCATTATTATGATACCGAAAATCGTCATCTTTTTCATACCTTGGATCGGCAGCATAGGTGGAGTTTGAACATGTTTGGAGGCATTATAGGTGATCATGTAATTGGTCCACATATCTTCAATAGGCACCTCAATGGAAACGAATTTCTAAGCTTCCTTAAGAGGGGCTTTTGTGCCCTTTTGGAAAACATTTCTTTAAATATTAGAAACCGGATGTGGTTCAACTAGACGGGGCTCCTGCCCATTTCAAACGGCCCGTCAGAAACTACCTTGATAGAAAATTTCCTAATAGGTGGATCGGAAGAGATAACACCAAATATGATGAGGAATTTTAAGAGAACATTTGAAGAAAGAGCTATGTTTTGCATTTGGAGAAAATGGCAATTATGTTGAATGCTAGTGCCTTTTCGTTTATCTTATTGCATTTTTTTTTCTTTATTTTATAGATACATACAAAAATCCCTTGTTATTACCTTTTTATACAAAAATATTTACTGTTCTTTTGTTTAGTTTGTATATTCTTCTTAGCGTTTATGATATTCAGGTAAATTATGAAAAATAAAGTTTCTTCGAATAGTAAAATTAATTAAATAAATCAATGTAAACATACACCGGATGTTCCATTTGAAATAACAAAGTTAAGGACGAATAAAATTCACAAAGTTTGTTCGCCAGCAACTAAATCATATCAGCTCTTTCTTACAACGAGTATGCTTTCATGGTACTGACGGGGTGCACGGCAAAATGACACATTCAAAAAAATCACCAGCTACCTAGATTAAATTAAGGTAATGACAATTTACTTAGACCACCTAAACAAATCCAAATAACTTAAAAACTAGTTGAGTTGGGTATAGGGACTCCTAATACTGGTTTAAAGAAAATAAAAATTCCTATCTATCAACGCAAAAAATATTACTGGGTTTCCATTTAAAATAACAAATTACGCACGAGTAAAATTCACAAAGTTTGACTTAGGTACTTGAACATCCTGTAGACTACTGGACAACGTTGAATGTCGCATTCAATCAGCCAAAGGATTTGCTATTTACGGTTTTGATTTCACTTCTCTAAATTAATTCGTTTCCGAGATACTAAACTTTCTTTGCAACATTGCATTTTTAAACAAATTGAAATATCTCATAAACTATAAAAATTAGGTATAGGGAACCTTAAATAAAATTGTTCTAGTTTTTAGTGTACATTTCAAAAATGCCATAAATTACAGGGCGTTCCATTAAGAAAAACATAACTTTGATGTACTGCTAAATTTTGGAACACCCTGTATATTGAACATTGAACATTTTTTTTTAAAGATTTTTCCCGGTGAGGCGCCGCCTCAGTTGCCTCACCTGACCAGCCGCCACTGGATCGTACCATCCCTATTTGCAGCCATTTAATTTAGAATAAATGTTTCCATGTTTGTGACACAATTCTTGTGTCATATGCAAAAGCCCATATAAAAATGTTCAATGTAAAATGTCAAACCACGAATTGCACTACCAATCTTCCATAAAAGTGTGTCACAGAGTGGTCAAAAATTGTTACAAGGTGGAGCTGCTGTGATACCGTTTTTCGGCAAAACAGTTACATAAAATACTCATTCTATACGAGAAACAGAGAAAAAAAATAATTTAAATATGTTGTCACATTCTCCGCACTATTTGCGCATAATTAAGTAAATATGAAAATGCACGTGTCCAGCAGGTTATCGTTTCGTCCGCGAGTGTACCAACTTCCGTGAGATAAACGTCGAAATCCGCACATTGTACGAACGAAACGAATTGCCGTTCCGTTATCGTGGCGGCCGTGTAGGAAATATTATTATTATTAGAAAGGAATTGATAAAAATAGTCCGTCCCAGCTTATACGCAGACGGGCCTTCGCCTAAAGTAATTACCGCCTAACCCTATAAAAAATAACCGTGGCCTAGAAAAGAATGAGAAACTGACGACAGAAGGTTCGCTATAAACAGATTGCGTTTGTTTAGTTAAAATACGAATGCTGGTGGGACCTACAGGTTAGTGGGAAAGACTGGAACAGCCGACGATTTCTTGTTATTTTTTAAATTGTATGAATATAAATAAAATTAATAAAAATTATTATCAAGGATATTTCAAGTCCTAAGGAAATCTGCATTTCCATATGCCGGCGATTGTTTTGCATTTTAGCTCTAAATAAATGAATAAATTGCAGGTATATCGCATAATTCAAACGTGAGCAGAGCAACTTTTCTTCTGAAACTCATATCTTCGTGCATGTTTCTTCCATATAAGTATTAAACGGTTAATTTGTTAAAAATATTGGCTCAATGATAACAACTAATTACATATGGCAAGACGTTTCGACAATTTATTGTCTTTTTCAATTGCTAAAAAAATAATTACATGTCGAATTTTCTTATATAATTATGTTAACGTTATTTTTCAATATTTAAGATTGTTCCACACTGTAAAAAAGTTGCAGTAAAAATTGCATGTAAAATCGTTGGTAACAAAGTTGCCTACAATTTTACAGGATAAAATTAAAATTTCTACCATCTAGTAAATTTCACATGCTGATGTGTTTTTCAAAGATTGTACTGTAAAATTCGTATGTAATATTTTATATGAACTCTATAATTTACGCGAACACTGAAGTAATTTTCATATGTATTTTTTATAAAGAGAGCAGAACTTACCTAATTTTTTATAGCACCTAATAGGTCATACTGAATCCCTCAACCAGGGATCAAGAATGAACACGCTTACGCGAAACCTACGATTGTTTGTGACGTACATGATATCATTGAGCCAATAATAAGTTCGACAAACGAATAGAATTACCTACGCGCACAGATAAATAATCCAATAACCAATCACATTGCGGCGTATGAATTTCGTATTTTCCATGATATCTATAGTTTTACCCGAAAATTCAAGTAAAACAAATAAATATAAAAGATCCTCATATTTTTACAGTAAAATTAATAGTTCACTAGTAAAATTACTTTTAAAGTGCACTAAATACCCCAAAAAATGTAAATTTTACACTTTTAAGTAAATTTTTAGAATAAATACAAAATTATACATGTTTTTTCCTGTATTTTCCTTTTGAATTTTTGTTACATCTTAAACTTACATGAAAAAGCTATAAATTTTACCGAAATTTCTTTTTCCATGTTAAATATCCTAGAAAAAAACATGTAAAACAAAATTTACATGATTTATTGTGGTAAATTCACAACGTTATTACATGTAATATTCCTGATTTACCATGGCAAAATTACTGTAATTTTTTACAGTGCATGATTCTAATTACCAAAATACATTTTTTTTTTAATTTATAAAATTTATAATAATAACAGCATTGTTATTTCGTCAAAATACACATTAAAATTAAGTACTTAAAATACACTACAATTTAAAAAGGTCTGTGGGACAATTAGACATGTATTAAATGAATTTATATTGGGAGGCAAACAGACATATGTAATTTTTTTTACAGTAAGTTAAGAAAAATATTAACAATATTCAATATACATAGATTGACCTTAAAGTTTCTAGAATAAAATTGAATAAATTTTGGATAGATTGGCCGTGTCTGTATCTTGATTAATACTGTTTTTTACTTTTTTATGTATATCATTTCTAATATGCTCCTTGTATGGCAATCTTTGTGGCAGTCAAATCAAACGAATGGTGTTGATTTTGTTCATGTTTTTTTTTTAAGCAGTTAAATTTGAGGAAAGGGCTTTATGATTTTGAATACGGTTTTTTAAGTATTGTTTCGTTTGACCTTCAAGGTCAACCTATGTATACAGGGTGGGCCAGTACATTCGCGTCAGTTTTTATACGAAAAGTGGTAACATATTTTAAATTTCTTTTTGGTTAAGGATTATACAGGTTCAAAAGGACCACATTTCAAAATTATTTTGAAGTATACAGGGTGACTCAAAGAAAAACTACACACCAAAATTGTGAAAAATTAAATGGAACACCCTGTATATTATGACATATTTTGATAGTACATACTAAATAAAGGCTAACTCAACTCGTTTACGAGATAATTAACTATCTTTCAAAATGTAGACCAAAATTGAAGAGTCATGCCTGACACGCATATTTAAGCTAGATATTTTAAACTGTATTTATGTTTTAACTAAAGCATTACACTTGATAATAAAATAAAGTAATGCAAAAAATTATACACGGTGAACAAAAACATACTTTTAATTTTCGCTATATTTAAAGCCAAGTAACGTTCTTCTTTTAAATGGAACAGCCTGTATTTATTACCTTTTTTAGATTCTAATTTTAACGGTCTTTAAGATTGTATTTATGCTTCCTATACCTATCTGTTATAGTTTCTTAGTAATTTGGAATTTTCTATTTCAAATATTAATTCCTATCCATTCTTCTTTCAAAAGTGTGCTTAGACAAAAGTATCGCTATTATTAATTATACACAAAAGTGATTTGACAATAACAGAACTTGTCAGTTGCGCATCATTGTTGTTCGTGGTTATTTAAAAAGCATTTTAATTATTTACAATGAGAAATTACCCTTAAGCAGAAAGAATTGATGATTTTAATAATTGGAGAGTGTGAAGAAAATTGTTTGCTAGCATCAAGGATTTATGCGCAAAAATATCCTAACAGACGCCATCCCGATAAGCGTTCTTTAGAAAATTTGCTGCAAGTATTCCGAAGTACAGGAAGTGTGTCTTAGAAAAAAACAGAACGACAAAAACCGATTACCGGAAATGAAGGAAATAATATTTTAGTTATCGGATCTCTTGCTGAAAATCCGCATACAAGTCAGCGAAAAATAAATAAAACTACAGGAATAAGCAGAGGGAGCATCAGAAGAATTATAAAGAACAAATTTTACTCATACCACGTACAACCACATCAAGAACTTTTGGAAGTAGATTATGATCGGCGGCTTGAATTTTGTTTATGGGTTCTAGAAAAGTTAGGAGATGACCAAAATTTTCTCGATTATGTGTTATTTTCGGATGAGTCAACTTTTCTTAACAACGGATTAGTTAATAGGCATAATTTTCATTTGTGGAAGAATAAATGAATGAGAGTTTAAGATGGAAATCTCATTATTAACGTGAAGATATTCGCTAAATTGTCGGTCTGAAACTACAATATGTATCCATAAAGGATAACAATAATTGTAGAACGACCTTATGCCACTATACACGTTATATTCACGTTAATAACACTGGGCAACAAATTTTCGAAAAGTTCATGCTTCCAAGCTGAAAATAGTCATTTCTTAATGAATTCAATGTGCTGAACACGAAAATGACTAAGAAAAAGCTGAATTGGCTACGGGTTTTCTGTAAAATGTACGCATATTTCAGAAAAAGTGTACTTATGTCAATATTATAATACATGGTAAGAAAACATTAGTCTGCTTCTGGCTTTCGACTTCTTTTGGCCTGCCGTTTGTAGTGGACTTGTGGAGCATCTCTACTGATTGTCCAACAATAGTCAGCTAGCGTTGACGTAGACCATTTGCCTTGGTACCGTTGCTCCATGGTGGCAATGTCCTGATGAAAGCGTTCGCCGTGCTCATCGCTGACCTGCCTGCAGTTATCAGGAAAGAAATCTAAGTGGGAATCAAGAAAGTGGATCTTTAAGGACATATTGCAGCCGAATTCATGAAACAAAGCCAACATATCCTCAACCAGACACTTGTAATTTTCTGCCTTGTCATTCCCCAGGAAGTTTGCTGCCACTTGATAGAATGCATCCCAAACCTGTTTTTCTTTACCTGAAGAAGTTCCTCAAACTTCGGGTCTCGGAAGAGCTGTCTAATTTGAGGCCCCACAAAGATGCCCTCTTTAATTTTGGCTTCACTGAGTCGAGGAATTTTTCATGCAGGTACTGGAATGCTGGTCCATTCTTATCCATGGCTTTTACCAAGGTTTTGACAAGACCGAGCTTGATGTGTAAGGAGGAATGATGATTTTGTGTGGCTGTGCCAATGGTGGGTGCTGTACATTCGTTTCTCCAGGCTAAAAATGCTCTCGGAGGCCAGTCTTTCCTTGATGTAGTGCAAATCGATTGCTCTGCTGTCCCACAGACAAAGAAAACAGCAGTACTTTTATATCCCTGCTGCAAACCCATCAACAGAGATACTACCTTCAGGTCGAAGACATATCTGCCAGCCATACTTGCTGTAGTTTAATCGTCTCCAGTAGCTGCTTTAGATTGCGTAAGTCTCCTTCATGTAGACCGCATGTGCAATAGGTATGGATGGAAGCTGGTTCCCATTATTCAACAAAACCGCCTTTAGGCTCAGTTTTGAAGCGTCTATAAACAGCCGCCATTCGTGGGGATCATGTGCAATACCGAGAGCTTGTAGTAGACCATCAATATCGCAGCAGAACACAAGGCTTTCTTCTTTCTTAAAGAAAGATTCGAAGAGCTGATGGCGAGTGCGAAATGAAGTCACTCGGACATTCTGTTCCAGAAGATTCCACTGTCGAAGTCTTGAGGCCAGTATCTCCGCTTTGCTTTTCGACAGATCCAAATCGCGAACAAGATCGTTCATTTCATCCTGGGTAATTTTATGTGGTGCAGATGTTTCGTCAAAGCACGAAAGTTATCATCCTTACTGCCACGTTGAGGAGAACTCGCCGACGCATGGCCATCCTCATCGTCTGAACTGATAGAAAAATCAGTAGGAGGTTCTGGAATTAGGAGTCCTTCGCTATGAGAGACAGGTCGCAGAGCAGATGGTATGTTAGGGTATTCAACTGTCCATTTCTTCTTCTTGGTGATGCCTCCAGAAGCTGGTGGTACCATACAGAAATAACAGTCGTCAACGTGATTGGTGGGCTCCCTCCAAATCATGGGCACAGCAAATGGCATTGCCTTTCTTTTGCCATTAAGCCACTGTGAAAGATTTACGGCACAAGTGCGGCAGCATACGTGTGGGCCCAGTCTTTGTCCTGGTCGCCTATCTTGCAACCAAAATACAAATGATACGCTTTCTTAACTGTTGCACTGATGTTCTTTTTCTGTGCAGCAAATGTCACTTCTCCGCAAATATAACAGAAGTTATTTGCACTATTAACACAGTTACGAGGCATTGCTACTGTTTAGTTACTTTATACTATAGCAATCACTTGTGTATGCTAGAGCTTCGAAAAATATGCGCGAATGAACGGACATTGCACGAG
This sequence comes from Protaetia brevitarsis, assembly GCA_004143645.1. Classification (NCBI taxonomy): domain Eukaryota; kingdom Metazoa; phylum Arthropoda; class Insecta; order Coleoptera; family Scarabaeidae; genus Protaetia; species Protaetia brevitarsis. The sequence goes on along the minus strand of RXPK01001874.1, from coordinate 30,436 downwards.
TTAATTGTCACGTCGGCCATTTATAAATAAACTATAATTAGCTATTGCTTGATATTGCGCAATCAATTTCGCAACACTCTCAATGGAAACTTACAGCAAATGCTGCATTAACTTCTTTGCATGAAGGGTTGATGCAATATGACGCAAAATTTCGTAATTTCTCACTAAATTGCATTACATTATGCAATAGCATCTATACAATGGACAAAACGTCAGTATCTCTGGAACGTGAGCCAATCAACTTTTTTCAATGTGATATTCGTGTTCAGCACGTTCAATTCATTTGGGATTGGGTACTTTCACCTAAGAAGCAATTTCACTGTTGACCAGTGTAATGAGATTTCCATCTTGAACTCTCATTCATTTATTCTTCCACATATTAAGTACATTAGGTTAGTGCGTTAAGTACATTAGGTTAGACCAGTAGCACTGATGATCCTTGGTAAGGTGAAACATATTGCTGTGGTCTGGCACCCGGGTTTCCGGAAATTCAAATTTGTATTTTTATTCATTCCAATTCATTTTTATCAATGCAATGATAGAGTTTCCATAGTTTTAATATTTTATTTTGAAAAGATTTTGTTAATAGAATTGTTTGTTAAATTTAATGTTATTGTTCAGTTGTGTGTATTAATTTTTTTCTATTGTACATATTGCCTTCTTCAGTATTGTATATTTTGTAATATTCAAGAGATGATCTTTGCATTTTATGCGCTGCTTAGCCACGCATCTATTTTATATTTGTACGCGATGTTTGGGCCTCTTAAAGGGAGTTCCTTAAACGATGCCGGCGTAAGTACACTTCTCACAGGAAAAATCGGGACACCAGCAATCGTGAATTTTAAAATTTCTTGAGTGTAAATGTAGCTTTCAGGGGATATATGCACTTATCAAAGCCATAAATCACTTGTTTGTGTGTATTATTGCGATCAAAGGTAAAATTCAAACAGAAATATAAATATATATAAAGAAAAATGTTTATACATTAAATAAACACTTTGGAATTTCGGTGGCGGTGTTTCCTTAGAAATACCGAATACGGAAATATTAATGCAAAAAAATACATAACAACTAAAAGGCCTCTTAAGTAGACGGCACCATTTAGAAATACACATGTATGTATTTAACTCGTTTGATGTTATGTAGAGATAATTCTTTTTTTAAGAAAACATATGGCGATGGGATTTTAAAATTATATTACCTATTACTACGATATTAGTTGCTTAGTTTGATTTATGCCCGCATGTAATACTTTAGCAATAGACAATATGTCAATCAGCCTCCTGAGTTTTTAAACAATGTGATTTTCATATTGATAATTATACTATTATTGATGTATTCATTATTGTTGTTGTTTAGTATTCTTAAATATTGTGTTACTACAAAATATTTTTCTATGTATTAAAAAATTACCAAAAACAGTTTAAGATTATTTACAAAATTTTTAAAGCAATTAATTTCACAATGAAATTATTTAGTTTATTAATCCTCCGTTTATTGTATTTTCAAGAAATATATCTTAACTATCGCTTGTGTAATCCAATGTCGTTCTATTTTATTGAAATATAGCTAACACTTTTGGTCTATAACACAGCTTCGGGCAGTAGCAACGAAGAAGTATTAAATGTATCAAATTCAACAATAAATATTTTAGCACTAACTGAGATAGACGAACAATATGCTTTCTTACAATGTTTGTTATGTATTATAAATCCAATAATATTTAAATAATTGTTAATAAACCTGTGCTACATAAAGACAGTTTGTAAAGAGACCTAGTGTTGACAATATTTCAAGAAAATACATCAACGACCTCAGATTACACAGGCGATAGCTATGTATTTCCTAAAAATACAATAAACGGAGGGTTCATAAAATAAATAATTTCTTTGCGAACTTAATTGCTCTATTTAAGACTTTTATAAATAATCTTAAACCTGGTTTTGGTAATTTTTTTATAGATAGAAGAAAACTTTATAGTAATGCAATATTTAAGAATATTAAACAACAATAGTAATTAATACATCAATAATAGTGTCAATAGTAGTCAACAAATCTGTGAAAATCACATTATCCCAAAACTGAGGAGGCTGACTGACATATTATATATTATCTATTGCTAAACTAATACTCGCGAGCATAAATCCAAGTAAGTAACTAATATCAAAGCAGTACTAACGAGTAACATAATTTTAAATAATAAAATCCCATCACCACATGTTTTCTTAAAAAAGAATTATCTCTACATAACATCAAACAAGTTAAATACATATATATTTCTAAATAAAGCCGTCTATTCAAGAGTTCTTTTTGTTGTTATGTATTTTTTTTTCATTGGTATTTCTAAAGGAAACGCCGCCACCGAAACTCGGATTTGTTTATTCTATACATAAACCTTTTTCTCTCTATATACTTATTTTTCTGTTTAAATTTCTAGTCGTTACCTTTGATCGCAGTAATATACATAATTAAATGATTTATGGCTATGAATAAGTCAATACGTCCTCGGAAAGTTGTATTTACAATCAAGAAATTTTAAAATTCTGAATTGCTGGTGTCCCGATTTTTCCTGTGAGGAGTGTATATGTGTTATTTATTTTCTTTGATGCCATTTTGGTAATTTCATTTTTATTTAATATGTAGTTCGTTATTTTGATAATTTAACATCTTTCAAGGAACTCTTTTAATTAATAATTGCTGTTGTGTTTGATTGTGCACATATTGGATATAAGATCAGTTATCGTAATTTGTTTTAGAAGAAATTGTTTTTTAGTTTAAAGAGTTTAATTTTCCGTTTCGTAGTTTTCAATTTAGTTTTGAGTTATTAATCACCTCGGATTGGGTGAAAAGAAGCATTGAGCTTGTGATTAAATTTCAATTATTTTTAATACACTTGTTTTGTCCACGTTTAATTTAATTTTAGTGTGTTGAAATTTTGTAACCAGGTGGATTTTTTGTGAAATAGGATTTTCTTCTAGAACAAATTTGTCTTTTGTTTGTTAAAGGATTTGCATCGTCCTTTTTAATTGTAGATTCAAGCAGGTTTTAATTTCGTCCAGGACTCTCAGTCCAAGGTTTGATTTTTCCTGTAATTGTATTTAAATGTTTTTTTTTTTTATAATAAATTTAATGATTGTTAATGTCATTCAAGAGTTCAGTTCTTTTATTTTTGATTACTTACGCCCACATGTTATTTTTCAAGAATAGTTCAATTCTGAAAATAACCTTGGGGTTATTAAGTCTTTTGCGCCCTTTTAAATTTTTATCCGCTGAGCTAGTAAATTTAAATTATCATTTTTATTTTTAACTTTTCATTTTGCATTTGTGCTGGTACCATCAGTACACAGCAATATGTATGCTAATATCTACCTAAGTGTTACAATACTGATATTTGGTGAGCCATTCACTATCCGCATTGTGGATCCTTGGGCCATAAAAGCTATTTCTGTATACTTTTGCTCAATAAAATATAGTTACATAATTTTATTTTTCTATCATTTATTGTAAAATTCCATAAAACAAAAGATGGTAAACAACTATTTGAAAATTCTTCAAGGAATGAAGTTTTATCAAACATTTTCTCACAAAAGACGAAATTCGAATGTAGAGGTTATGGTGCAAAACTGTAAATAAACGGTGACAAGTGAACAACGGTCAAACTTTTGCCACCTTTTGCGTTTTCGCGATAAACTAGCGTGACGTAATAGTTTGGAGGTGGGGGTCATAGTGTAACATAAATTTAGATTATGTCGCAGAAATTCGCCTTAAAATATGTTTATAAACATAAGAGGGGTAGTCCTGGATCGCATTTTTTTTTGGAAAACATTAGCTTCCAACCAAATGTACAGAGTGAATTTTTTATATGACAAAGTTAATTCATTACAAAACTGTTAGCTGAATTAAAATTTTGATAATTGGAATATATATTGTTGTAACAGCTTCATAAATTAAAAATATTTTTAAGTTCACGAGTGACCCGTAAGCTGTAGGTTACAAGATATTTTTTTAAATGGAACAGCCTATATATAGAAGCTTATTGTGTTCCGTATGAAATTCTGGATATCTTTTGTTATAAATATTTTTTCGAAAACGGCTTAGTTTTCCAATTATTCTCAATTCTCTTTAAAAAAAGGGCGAAATGCCATTTACAGATTTGTCTGATCTCTTTCCAAACGGTATAAGGTTGGGGAATCAGCTTCTGTTGTGTTACCGCATAAAGTTCTCTGCATCTTAAAAACCACACTACAATTTATAATTTTTATATCGGAATCGTAACCAAGGTTGCACTGGGAAAACTTTAGTTGTTGAAAAATTGTTTATTTTAAATAGAACAGCCTGTATTTTTTGTGGAATCTTATAGCGTCAAATGAGCTTTAAAAGTTTTATTAAGCATATGCTATACCCATCATTTATAGTTTACGAGATAGTTAATGTTTTATGAAAATAACATAAAATTACTCAAATTGTTGTTTTTGGCAGCTACATTGTATAATCATAGTAACTGTGTAAAAAAGAAACAATTTGCATAAGTGTCAAACAATTAGTAAATGTGCGTCTTGTAATTATTCTTTTTCATTGTTCGCTCTCTTTCGCTATTTCTGTCAAATTATTTGGTTTTGTTATATCTCTTACTCAATTTAATTTGTTTATTCTTTACTTGTTGGTTTATTTATTATTGATTAAAAGTGATTTTTCGAAAGAAGAATTAATTGATATATATATATCCTAGGAGAAGTTCAAAGAAATTGCTTACTTGTCGCACTAATTTATCAAATGCGTTATTCAGGGCGACGCCAACCGACAGGAAAGTTTTTGAAAAAGGTTCGAAACAGGTTTGATACTGTTGGTAGTGTAGATTGTGCGAAAAGGGAAAGAAAGAAAACTGTGGCTACAGATGAAAAAGAATTGGAAATACTGCTTCATATAAGAGAAAACCCGCACATTAGCAGTAGAGAGAGCAGTATCAACACAATAAGCTACTTATATATAGGGTGTTCCATTTAAAAAAATATCTTATTATATCTTACAAGCTTACGGATCACTAGGTGTACTTAAAAATATTTTCAAATTATGAAGCTGTTACAACAATATATATTCCAATTATCAAAATTTTAATTCAGCTAACAGTTATGTAATAAATTAACTTTGCCGTATAAAAAACTCACCTGTACATGGTACGAAAATTCTCTATAAGAATAAACTATCAATTTATCAATGATTTTAGTGAAGAATATATCAGACTTCAGCAGAAAGTGCCCTTATTCACGATAAAATTTGATAGCACTAAATTGAAAATTTAGGTATGAACACAACAAGTCTACTTCTAGTGCAGTGAAGTTTGTAGTGAGCTGCACTGAGAAAAATGAGCTAAGTAAAGTGTTTACTTGATAAAAAATTATTTAGAATAGATAAAGTTTTACTTGAAACTATTCTCGTTAATTAATACCTGCAACTAAACCCAGTTTCATGAATGCAAGTTGTTACTGTAAATAGTGCTTTTATTAACGGGTATTACATAGCGTACCTGACAAATTTGTGGTAGGAAACGTATTACTTATGACTACTGGTATTGTATCTAACTACAGCACTTGATTAGTAGAAGTAACAACAATGCTGATCGCTATTAAACTCATGTATTTTCTTAAATAGGTAACAACTTGCCACAACTATGATTATTGGAGTTTTGCTGCCACCCCGTGATTGTTTTACTATTCCTGATTGGCTAATGCGGCGGAGTAATGAAATAGTCCCCGAGACGGCTACGCGCACAGGCGCGTGCTAGCGTCAAGTAAGAGTTACGGACGTGGGAAAAGGTCGTCCAAAAAGGGTGGCCAAGGAGTACGGCCATTGTAGGCCAGTTGGAACGCAAATATATTAAAAATATCGGGTGGGTTAACTCAAGGCCCCATCCGTATAAAGAATCCCAGCGAAAGAAGAAGCACCGAGCCTATAAACAATCGGATGTCGCAAGATTGCAGTTTTAAACCACGTGGTGGGATATTTGAATTCCCCATCATTGTGATGATATCTGCGCCCGCTGGTGAAGTTAAAATGTGGATGCCATCGCTGGCTGAGTGACAATCCAAGTGCCACCTGCAGTTAGGGATACCCCGACGAAGTAGCCGTTTTCGAGGCGATCACCGGACATAACCGCCACGTACGCCGACAGAGGATCAACTCGTCGAGACAACGCCCAGTGCAAAGAACCAACAGAAACCGCAAGTTTACCGCCTAGTATATTATTTCTTTGTTTGTTATTAGTTGTAATTTCAAAGCCATATTTCTCTTTGTTTAGATTTCAATAACTTCAATAGCTAAATAACGTTTCAAGGGGGCCCCCATTTACCTTATCTTTTATTATTGCTTTGTTCATTTTTTCATTATTAAGGAACATATTTTATGAGTCATTATGTTGTAAATTGTTAAAAAAAAAAAACTGTTGTTAAAGTGAAACCAATATTTTTCATTCATATCAGGTAGTCACTGGTTAGTAAAACTATTACTAATAATACTGCTTTTTTTTCTTAAGTAATAAGTACTATGTACCATCTTTAGCAAATTAAATGCGAATTTAATCTTCAATTATTAATGCAATGGAAGCTACAGCACACTGAATAGTAATTAAAAATTATTTGCAAACAATTTTGAATTACGTATTGCTCGGTACGCAGTACTTATAGTTGTGGTTGCATAAATAATCGAAGATCTGCGGAACTATCTTTTTGTACTTTATTAGTTATTCACACAGAGTACACAATAAGCTACTTAATAAATATTCACTAAACTTCCTCGTTTCCTACACTACCTATAGTTGAACAACAAATTTAAGGTAAGTATATTGTATATTTGTAGCAAACCATTACTTTTTATATATCAGGTATTTAGTGAACGTGCATAAACAATACTGTTTCCTTATCACAAATAATTCAAATAGCTTGTATTAATTGAGGGTAATAATGAAGGTGTGATAGCCATTATAGAATAGATCACTCACAGCAATACACCTACTACTTGACAAGGGCAAATCTTTGCTTACTGGAACTACAATATATTCTTTGGCTTAACTACTTCAGTTTAATTATCATAAGTAACTTCATAAGTTACCGGTATGAAGCAGACCGTAAGTACCTTAGATTCCTTCTTGTTAGTATCAGTGTTTAGCATCTCTTTTTTACTAGTGCTAAGTAATCTGTGCTTTTGTCCACTATCCAGCTGAACTTTTTATTTACGATAATTGTATTTTTATTTATGATTATTAATTTTTTTTCTCAGTATGTTTTGAAGTGTGTAGTGTTACTAGTGCCACCATTTGGAGTATTTTTTCATGGTTTTTTTTTTTTTTCTGTTTTTTAATAGCTAATTTGGCAGATATGATTTATTTCGAATATTTTCAAAAGAGGCGATAAAGCACAAAGTTTCTTTTCGATCACAATATTAAAAAAAAAAAATCCATATGCATTTAACTGTTTGTCGCACTGTATATTAAAAAAAAAAAGTAAGGAAAATGAGATTTAATAATATGTAATCAAGATAATTCAGCTTCAGATGAATTTATTGAAAACATTTCTATATTACATCGGTGTGATAAACTTCGTAGTAGTTATTTTTATTTTCAATTTGATCTTTCAAAAGCCTCAATATCGCAATGTAGAAGAGGAGAACTTGACGACTTGACAACATCCCTACAGCAGATAGGGCGAAGCACGTCAATTTGACCTACATATTCCGAATAGATCCGAAACGCCTCTAACGCAGCGACATCGTGTTGCGAAACTCAACTAATGCGACAAGATAAGCAGACATATCCGCAAGAGGAACAATCTACTAGCTCTGTATAGGTATTTCTGTGGGTAGCGGTAGATTTTGAAATGAAGGAACAGCTATTGAATATCGAAGCACAAGCAAATTTTGACGGGAATTGTTACTGCGTCTACTTTGTGTCGGGTTTTGGCGATTTTATTTCGGGACATTTGCTTCCCGAAAGATTATACATATATACACGTAATACGATGCTTGGTCGTTTGAATATACTTATTAAGATCAAAATTAGTTGTAATAAGGATAAAGTAACGAAGTAAAAATTGTGTAATGCTACAAAGTAGCACACAGCCCGGATAAAAAAACATATTTTTTTAAGTACAGGTGGGCCACCACATTCGCGTCGGTTTATATACGAAAAGTGGTAACATTTTTTTCATATTTTTTTTGTTAAGGATTGTACAGGTTCAGAAGGAGCACATTTCAAAATTATTTTGAAGTATACAGGGTGACGCAAAGAAAAGTTACACACCAAAGTTGTGGAAAATTAAATGGAACACCTTGCACATTATGACATATTTTGATAGTACAGGCTAAATAAAGACAAGTTTATGTTAGGTTTCTTATGCCTAACTTAATTCGTTTACGAGATAATTAACTATCTTGCAAAATGTAGACCAAAATTTAAGAGGCATGCCTGTCATGCATATTTAAGTTAGGTATTTTAAACTGTATTTATTTTTTAACTAAAGTTAAAGACTTGATAATAAAATAAAAGCAATGCAAAAATATATACAGGGTGAACAAAAACATACCTTTAATATTCGCTATCTGTAAAGGCACGTAACTTTCCTATCTTAAATGGAACACCCTGTATTTATTACCTTATTTAGATTCTAATTTCAACGGTCTTTAAGATTGCATTAATGCTTCCTATACCTATCTGTTATAGTTTCTTAGTAATTTATAATTTTTCAAATATTAATTCCTAGTCATTATTTTTTTTTAAGGTAGGCTTGGACAAAACTGCTGTTATTATTCAACATAGATAGACGATAATAATCAGCCTAACTTTTCAACTCGCTTTTCCTACATACTAATTAAAAGTCATAACTAAGTAAACTTCAGAAATGTATAACTAACAGCTTCTTGCGGGTTTCGCCGTGTGTCAAAACTTTCGCTCGACGTTTTGCTGTTCATACTGACAGCTTCTTCAGGATCCTCAGTTATCCTGAAGAAGCTGTCAGTATGAACAGCGAAACGTCGAGCGAAAGTTTTGACACACGGCGAAACCCGCAAGAAGCTGTTAGTTATAGTTACATCGGCCGTGAAAGCCTACGCAGTGTTTTCAGAAATGTACTTTCTAAAACGAATAAACTGATATGTTAAAAACTGCTAATGTTTTGAAAAATGTTCAAAATGATGGCCATCGTTTTCAAGGCAGAGACGTACTCTTTCTTGAAATGAGTCTTTAACATTACTCAAAACATTTGGTGTTATAGATCGAAACGCCATTCTTATTCGCTCTTTCATATTGTCGGCTGTGGTTGGTGGTATGTCATAATAGTATATTAAAAGACAAGTTTCATTTTGACGTTTCAAAGTACGAATTCAGAGTTTAAGAAACGAGTGGCGTAGCCACGAGTTTCTTAACTGAATGAGTGCTTTAATGTCAATGAACGTGTCTTTTTTGCTATTTTTGCAATTTAGTTTTAAAATTTCTCTTTTGTAAAGGCAAAACGAGAAAAAATTGATAATCTAGGGAAATTTTGTGGCGGTTGTCACCAGTTGTCACCTTGGTCTGGCACAAGATTTAAATTGACAAGTTAATTTAAAATTGACACATTTTGAAATTTGTTATATATTAATATTACTAAAAGTACTATTATTATAATATTTAATATGAGTTCTACAACTTTTTCATGCACTCCGCCTGAATACGGCAAATTGCTGAAAAACCATTAATAATTTACTTCCGGAGAAAATCGTACACTATGTATCAAAAGCGATACAGAAATTTTGAAAAATGGTGCACAGAAAAGGAAATTCTTCATATTTCCTGAGACGTCTTATTTGCTTATTTTGAAATGCTACGTAAAGATTATAAATCGTCACTCATTATGGTCGATTTATTCGATGTTAAAGATCGTGTTTAAATGTACATGAGAAATGTGGACTATATTCAAAATATATGAACTTTCAAGCTATTAAAACGGCTATCTAAAGGTTATCAAACAAAAAATCTAAAATTTTAGAAGAAGAAGATATTCATAGATTTTTGAAACAAGCCGATGATAAAATATACTTAGCTATAAAGGTTAGTGTTGATTTTATTTCAGGAAAATAATGTGAATCTACCTGGAACTTCTGGGAATGGTTCACAGTTTGAGTACTCCAACAGAAGCAATATCAATATCGCAGAGAACGATAATTTTCAACAGAATGTTTCTACTGCACACGGTATCACTATCACTTCGAAAAAATAATTCAAACGTTAATATAAATGTTTATAATAGTTGTACTATTTCAAAGATTAATTAAAAATATCAAAATCTACAATGAATTTAACATATAATAACTCTCAAACTTGCTTACAAAATGTCATATTGACATCTCCATTTCTGTTGCAATGTGACCAACTTAAAATAAATCTGCTTAAATGTTCCAATTTCTAGTCCGCAACCAGTGCTGTAAATAGATCCCATTACGGCACTAGGTGAAAAATGGTAATGGTTAACGCACTAATTGCAAAAACAATATTTTTGATATATCCCCATAAACAAAAATCTGGGTTCGTTAGATCTGGAGATTTTGCTGGCCAATTTTGTGGACCTCCGCGGTCTATCCACCTGTTGGCACACTGCCTATCTAATTTCTCCCGAACGCTTATTTGGAAGTGCGCAGGAGCACCGTCTAATTGCAACCAAAGTTTTTGTCGAATATTAATAGGTGTATTTTCCAAAAGTACTGCTACGTTATATTTTATAAATTGTAGAAACCATTCAAGTGACCATCAAAAAAGTATGGCCCTATCATGTGTTTTCCAACTATTCCGCCCCACAGATTAACAGACCATCGATGTTGACGATTTAGGGTTCTAAAGGAATTGGGATTCTCGTCGCTGTAATAATGAAAATTATGCCTATTAATTAATCCGTTGTTATGAAAAGTTGACTCATCCGAAAATAACACATAATCGAGAAAATTTTCGTTATCTCCTAATTTTTTTAAAACCCTTAAACAAAATTCAAGCCGCCGATCATAATCTACTTCCAAAAGTTCTTGATGCAATCGTATGTGGTATGTGCTTAATCCTGTAGTTCAACTTTATTTTTCGCTGACTTGTATGCGGATTTTCAACAAAACATTCGATAACTAAAATATTATTTTCTTCATTTCCGGTAATCGGTTTTTGTCGTTCTGTTTTCTTACAACACACACCTCGTGTACTTCCGAATACTTGCAGCAAATTTTCTAAAGAACGCTTATCGGGATGGCGTCTCTTAGCATATTTTTGCGCATAAATCCTTGACGCTAGCAAACAATTTTCTTCACACTCTCCAGTTATTAAAATCATATCAATCCTTTCTGCTTGAGGGTAATTTCTCATTGTAATTTATTAAAATGCTTTTTAAATATCCTCGAACAATAATGATGCGCAACCGACAAGTTCTGTTATTGTCAAATGACTTTTGTGTATAATAAGTGCTTTCCATTCACCGTCTATCACTCCTACGCTATGAATAATAGCGATACTTTTGTCTAAGCCTACTTTTGGAAAGGAATTGATAGGAATTAATATTTGAAATAGAAAATTCTAAATTACTAAGAAACTATAACAGATAGGTATAGGAAACATTAACACAATCTTAAAGACCGTTAAAATTAGAACCTAATTAAGGTAATAAATACAGGATATTCCATTTAAAATAGGAAAGTTACGTGGCTTTAAAGATAGCGAAAATTAAAGGTATGTTTCTGTTCACCCCGTATAATTTTTTCCATTACTTTTATTTTATTATCAAGTCTAATGCTTTCGTTAAAAAATAAATATATTTTTAAATATCTAGCTTAAATATGCATGACAGGTGTGCCTCTTAAATTCTGATCTGCATTTTGAAGAATAGTTAATTATCTCGTAAACGAGTTGAGATAGGCATAAGACACATAACACCAACTTGCCTCTATTTAGTCTATACTATCAAAATATGTCATAATATACAGGGTGTTCCATTTCATTTTTCACAAATCTGGTATGTAATTTTTCTTTGAGTTACGCTGTATACTTCAAAATAATATTGAAATGTGATCCTTCTGAATCGGTATAGTCCTTAACCAAAAAAAAAATTGAAAATATGTTACCACATTTTATTTATATAAACCGACGCGAATGTAATGGCCCATCCTGTATAATGCTTTATTAAAGTAGTAAAGTCCAATTTGATTATGCCCTCTGAAATACCAGATGCCGGGTGAGAATTTCTGACTGCAACAGTTTAGAGGGCGCGATTAAAAAAATTACGAATTCTTTACTACGACCCCGGAAGTTGTAGTGGACTGTTATTTAAATGTCCTCTACTCCGATATTCAAAATTAAAGTGCTTAGTTTAAGTAAAATAGTGTGCATGATACTCTGGTACATAAATTATGATCAATTTTGTACCATAAAAAAGACATTTAAGTGGAAATAAATGTGTTTTTACTTAACAAATGGTTCTAAATAAATAGCCGTGCAAAACAACGCAGATAAGAAAGTAAATATCTCAGGTAAGTCCAATGAGTTCGTTTATTAAATAAAAATTACGTTTTAAGTTAGTAATTCCAAGTTTTGCGATATAAACTCAACATACAAAATACATGCGTTTAAAATTAACTTTTAAAATTTCCGCGTTGTCGAGACATTCACCTATGTAAAGACGGGCAAATCAGTATATGCAACATTTGATGGGAAAAAATAACTGGGTATTCGGTTCGTGACGTGAATACATATTAACTAGATACATTAGAACTGCCACCTTGTAAAAGTTCTACACCAGTCCTTGCAAACTGGGTTGGCGGTTTTACAAAATTCCTAACCAAACAAATTTCACGAAGGTATAAAAAATAAAATTTCTTACTTATAAGTATATTAAAATTCAGATTAGAATTATTTTTAGGTTGATATGAAAACAGAGTGCCTTTGGAAGGAGTAAATCAGCAGGTATTGCTCATATGGACGCAGAGTACCTTCCGAAGGAGTAAATCGGTAGGCATTGCTCATCAGTTCTGGAATGGGACGTCAAATAGGGCTGTGATACTTCGGATTATGAAGAATGGCCGGGATATCTCGGGAAAATCGTCGTTGGAGAAAATTTACCCAACAACTATGTACATAAAAATGTGGGTAAAATTAATATGATAAACTTGTTTAACAATTAAGTATCATTTTCAGATTTGAATTTGGAATAAATAGGATTTTATCAAAATAGCCGTTAAATTTTATAAAATAACTCGAGACACGGCCGTCTCTCGCGGAGGTTGGCTCGTGAATGCTTTCGAATTGAAATTTTCTAACAGATATCGATAGCGATTGTCTTCGCAAAGGCTTTACAGCCTCAGAAAAGTCTGTTAAATTCACCAATGTGAGGGGATAATAGGATATTTAATATATGAGAATGCCTTGTGACCAAATGGAACTATGAAATGTTTAAACTAAATTGCAAAAAAAAATAATTATTGCAAAATTATGGAATCACCTTACATTCATTATAAAATAAAGGTAAGTGCATCGTAAAAAAATAATTTTTGAATTTTACAAAACAAATTACTACAGTTAATTAACAATCTTAAAATATTCACTGTTCGATGAGTAAGCAACCTCGCATACACATCAAATTTTGACAAAATCGAATTCCAGCAATTTTCCTTGTTTTTTTTTTTTGTTGACATATCAATGAACTTGGATCGCAAGTACATATACAAGCATTATTAAACTAAATTTAAGGAAAATAAATACACTGTAAAAAATATTTTCCTTCGAACTGAATTTTCGTATATAGATTTTCTAAAACGATTGATTCTGCCCTAGTATTAAAGAAGATTTGAAAGGCTTAAGGCAGATAGTAGATAAGTTTTATAAAGAAATGTTTACTAAAAAAGCTATTTGCATCATTCCTCTGGTTTGCACCACATTCATCTGGTACAAGTTTTTGTATTTCTTTGAAAAAAATAAAATTAATAACACAGTTTAATCTTCTGCTACTTTGCTATTACGAGCCTTAACTGGTGTCAGCACACTTATCTGTAGTAAAAGTGAGTATTCAACAAAAGCATCTATTTTGATGTCTAAAAAATTATTGTTTTTAATGAATGATTCTAATATATTTTTCTAAAAGAATGGTCCTTTTTTTAATTGTAACAACGAACGCTAGTGGTGAAAACCCTATGTTCTTGTTGTCATTTAATCACTTGATGGACATGTATCTTCAACTAAAATTTCATTAAAATGCTGCTAATAATAACAGAGCTACACAATGGGAGTCATGAAAAGTGAGATACAGTGTATAACAAAAATGTGTTGTTTTAAATATCATAATTATAAAAAAATGTAATAATTTATTATTTTTAGTTATTATATTTTCATTCAATTAATAAGTCGGTTTTGAATAATTCTTGTATAAAATGCAAGGGATGTGGACGTTTTCGTATATAGATTTTCTAAAACGATTGATTCTGCCCTAGTTTTAAAGAAGATATGAAAGGCTTAAGGCAGATAGTAAGCTAAGTTTTATAAAGAAATGTTTACTAAAAAAAAAAGCTATTTGCATCATTTCTCTGGTTTGCACCACATTCATCTGGTACAAGTTTTTGTATTTCTTTAAAAAACGTGAAATTAATAACACAGTTTGATCTTCTGCTACTTTGCTATTACGAGCCTTAACTGGTGTCAGCACACTTATCTGTTAGTAAAAGTGAGCATTAAACAAAAGCACCAATTTTGATGTCTAAAAAATGATTATTTTAGATGAATGATTCTAATATATTTTTCTAAAAGAATGGTCCTTTTTTAAATTGTAGCAACGAACGCCAGTGGTGAAAACCCTATTTTGTTGTTGTCATTTAATCACTTGATTGACAGGTATCTTCAACTAAAATTTCATTAAAATGCTGCTAAATAATAAAGAGCTATAAAATGGGAGTCATGAAAAGTGAGATACACCCTATAACAAAATGAGTTTGCTTTAAATATCGTACTTATAAAAGAAGCAATAATTATTATTTCTAGTTATTATATTTCTATTCAATTAATAAATTCGGTTTGAATAATTCTTGTACAAAATGCAAGGGATGTGGACGTTTTCGTATATAGATTTTCTAAAGAGATTGATTCTACCCTAGTTTTAAAGAAGATATGAAAGGCTTAAGGAAGATAGTAAGATAAGTTTTATAGAGAAATGTTTACTAAAAAAAAGCTATTTGCATTATTCCTCTGGTTTGCACTACTTTTATCTGATACAAGTTTTTGTATTTCTTTGAAAAAGGTAAAATTAATAACATAGTTTGATCTTCTGCTACTTTGCTATTACGAGCCTTAACTGGGTCAGCACAATTATCTGTAGTAAAAGTAAGCATTAAACAAAAGCATCTATTTCTATGTCTAAAAAATGATTATTTTAGATGAATGATTCTAATATATTTTTCTAAAAGAATGGTCCTTTTTTTAATTGTAACAACGAACGCCAGTGGTGAAAACCCTATGTTCTTGTTGTCATTTAATCACTTGATGGACAGCTACCTTCAACTAAAGTATCATTAAAATGCTGCTAATAATAACAGAGTTACAAAATGGGAGTCATAAAAGTGAGATACACCGTACAACAAAAATGAGTTGTTTTAAATATCATCCTCTGGATTGCACCACATTCATCTGGTACAAGTTTTTGCATTTCTTTGAAAAAGATAAAATTAATAACACAGTTTGATCTTCTGCTACTTTGCTATTACGACCCTTAACTGGTGTCAGCACACTTATCTGTAGTAAAAGTGAGTATTAAACAAAAGCATCTATTTCTATGTCTAAAAAATGATTATTTTAGATGAATGATTCTAATATATTTTTCTAAAAGAATGGTCCTTTTTTTAATTGTAGCAACGAACGCCAGTGGTGAAAACCCTATTTTGTTGTTGTCATTTAATCACTTGATTGACAGGTATCTTCAACTAAAATTTCATTAAAATGCTGCTAATAATAACAGAGCTATAAAATGGGAGTCATGAAAAGTGAGATACACCCTATAACAAAAATGAGTTGCTTTAAATATCGTACTTATAAAAGACTGCAATAATTTATTATTTGTAGTTATTATATTTCTATTCAATTAATAAATCGGTTTTGAATAATTCTTGTACAAAATGCAAGGGATGTGGACGTTTTCGTATATAGATTTTCTAAAGAGATTGATTCTACCCTAGTTTTAAAGAAGATATGAAAGGCTTAAGGAAGATAGTAAGATAAGTTTTATAGAGAAATGTTTACTAAAAAAAAGCTATTTGCATTATTCCTCTGGTTTGCACTACTTTTATCTGATACAAGTTTTTGTATTTCTTTGAAAAAGGTAAAATTAATAACATGGTTTGATCTTCTGCTACTTTGCTATTACGAGCCTTAACTGGGTCAGCACAATTATCTGTAGTAAAAGTAAGCATTAAACAAAAGCATCTATTTCTATGTCTAAAAAATGATTATTTTAGATGAATGATTCTAATATATTTTTCTAAAAGAATGGTCCTTTTTTTTAATTGTAACAACGAACGCCAGTGGTGAAAACTCTATATTCTTGTTGTCATTTAATCACTTGATGGACAGGTATCTTCAAATAAAGTTTCATTAAAATACTGCTAATAATAACAGGGTTACAAAATGGGAGTCACGAAAAATGAGATACACTGTATAACAAAAATGTGTTGTTTTAAATATCATAATTATAAAAGAATGTAATAATTTATTATTTTTAGTTATTATATTTCCATTCAACTAATAAGTCGGTTTTCAATCATTCTTGTACAAAATACAAGGGATGTGGACATTTTCGTATATAGATATTCTAAAACGATTGATTCTGCCCTAGTTTAAAGAAAACGCCGAATTATTTTGACAGTTCGCCGTGCAGAATCCGTTCCGGAATCGATGCCTGGTCGATAGCATCGCACGACACACTCCTATTATAACAACAGACGCACACATATGCATGGTAATGTCTATATGTATATACAAACACGGGTATTACGTCGATTCGTTGAGATAGACGTGCATATTTATGTACAGATACGTGCGTGATGTGCACGGAGATATAACAACGATACGGGGCGTTTTTCTGATACGCGAGCTTTCCTCGGTTTTCAGGTGGTTCCGTCATGGCGATAATCGACGCCTGTTCGTTTGTTTTTTTTTTTTCCTTTCTTTCTGTTCCTCTTTCGACGCGTAATGCATGGAAGCGGGCGATGTTCGCAATTCTCCGCCGCTATTCGCGATTTCGACCGAGCGAGATGTAGGAGATCGAAGGAGGAAGACGTTCGTCCGCTGCAAAATCCGACAGAGACGGACAGACGGGGGATTCTGCGTACGTCCGATGTTATATCTCCGTCTCTCTCTCGATCTGCGCGAATGTGTTGTGTGTTATTGGGTGATGGCATGGAGGAGGTTTTTCAGGCGGATAGATGGATAGATATTGCGATGATGTTACAGAGATCGATTCGCGAATATCTCGACTGATCGAATGAATGAATGAATGAATGAGACTTACTTTCGCAGATGAATCCCTGCTGTATGAGACCCCAGAGCATGTCACTGCAGTGATGACAGTAGGTGGGCTTGTGGAAGGTTTTCTTACCGAAGCTATGACCGTGTCCGGGCTGGTGGTGCCCGGAATCATCGGCCATACCTTTGGTTGCAGTCACGACGGACTGGAAAACTGAAAAGCGAACACTGAACTGCCCAGGGCGCGTCGCATTACATGCTCATTATGTGATCTCGGAACCGTAGCCGAACATCGTCGTACCACTGGTCGCAGCTTCTCGCTCCCTCGCTTATCGCGCCCTTACCGCGGTCCCGCTGCTGCTGCTGCTGCTGCTGGTGCTGGTGTTGTTCGTGACTTGTGACGTGTAGGGCTGTGTCGGGCCGACGAGTCTCCTAGCCGCGCGGCCGCTCCTACTATAGTTCATCTCCTCCGGGCGACGGACGGGCAGACGGGTCGGTTTGCGACGGCGACCAGTACGGTGACCAGGGCGACCAACGGGACCACCGGGCGGCACCCCGAGTTACACGGACGACCATCACTGGTGAACTACGGCGGACGGGAACGACGCGCGTCGGTCGCGGCCGGCGCACGCGCCCGACGCCCGTCCGGACGGCGGCCCGCCCATCAGGAGATGGGACGCGCCGTGACATCTGGCGGACGGCGTCGCCTTACTTACTACACTTGAATACGAAACTCGTGTCTCCCTGAAATATCGGCGTCGGCGAATATAAAAAATATCTGAGGCGGAACTCTACGAAAACTGAGCGTTTTTTATAAGAGATATTTTGTTCGTTTGCACAAAAGCGCTTTCTTAATGGAATATTAAGCAAACACAAAAAAAAATATTATATTTGAACGGTGCACGGGAATAACGATCAAAGTCCGTATTCATACATTAAGAGATAAATGAATTTTAAAGTTTGACACTTAAAGGTTTAAAACGAAACTATATTATAGCAACTTTGATTTCTACGGACTACGAGCGTTTTTCAAATAGTTTTTTTTTTTTTTTAATAATAAGCTTTATTCATTCGACACACAAAAAGGTGTATATGAAACGTCATAGGGGAACGAGGGGCACGTTGCTGCAGGGGTAAATAGTTATACGCATTTTTACCGGGAATTTGAACTCTCTGGTACATAGTATTGGACTTATATGGTTCCTTATACCATTGCGCATTACTTAATAATGAGCAGTGACCCGCCGAGCGGCGTGTTGACAGGTTGTGTGCATGTGCCTCGATTTCAGCCAAGTAAGTAAAAAAATCCATTACGAAATCTTTAATTTCCGATGTATATTTTTTTATTTTCACAACTTTTTTAATGCTCGAACTTTCTTAATATATCTACTTTTAATTTGCAAAATTGTTTTTTTCTGCTCGCGATATCGATTAATGGTGACTTCAGTTTGTTTATAAAATTGTGCTATGGGGCACGTAGTTACAAATTTTTGGGATAAGTTGTTACATGTAGTAACTTGCCCCAAAGTTGTCATTTCGTGCATTAAAAAGTTATATGTGGCCATTTTTCAATCTAAGGGATCCGAAAAACAAGGTGACCTTCCATTTCTGTCTTTTTTCAATATGTACTACATTTATTAAATTTAAATATTCATTGTTTTTTTCAATCAGGAATGAGAAACTATAAAGAAAACTGAGAGAGCTTCAAAAAGTCAGGCAGTTTACGAGTCTGCTGCCAGCAGAGTATTGAAAATAAAACGAGCATTCGAAAAGCAAGCCAAATGTTTGATTTGTGTCCGATGTCATTATCCAGATATGTCAGTAAAAAGAAAAACAATGAATGTTGTTCATTGGGGTACGTTAAACCTAAGTTGGTATTCTCACAAGAAACAGAAAGATAAATTAGCTTCGTACCTACTCAAAAGTGCAGAAATATATTTTGGTTTACTACCAGCAGAGGTGCGAAAACTAGCTTACCAATGTGCAATAAAACTCAACTTAAAAAATATTCCCTCTAGCTGGCTTAAAAATAATATGGCTGGGCGGGACTGGTTACCAATTTTATGCGTAGAATTCTCAACTGTCGTTAAGAACACCAGAGGCTACATCTTTGAGTAGAGCAACGTCGTTCAACAGAACCAACGTTAAAGATTTTTTTTTTGACAAACTGCAAGGGTTACTCCAAAAATATGAATTCACTGCTTCGCGCATATGGAACATAGACGAAACGGGTGTCACGACGGTACAAAAGCCTAAAAAGATAGTTGCTGCCCGCGGTCAAAAACAAGTAGGTGCGATCACATCTGCCGAAAGAGGAACACTTGTAACGCTCGCATGTGCCGTAAATGCAGCTGGAAATTCTGTCCCGCCGATGTTCGTCTTTCCCAGAATAAGATATACGGACCTCTTTGTTCGTGCTGGACCATCAGATGCAATTGGAGCAGGTAATGCTTCAGGATGGATGACCGAAAAAGAATTTTTAATATTCATGGATCATTTATTAAATGTCAAACTTCCACCGAAGAACCTGTTCTCCTTCTATTGGATAACACAGTTCACACGTAAATATTCACGTCGTTGAGAAAGCCAAAGGAAACAACGTAATCATGCTGTCATTTCCACCGCACTGCTCCCACAATCTACAGCCGTTAGATGTGGGAGTTTATGGTCCATTTAAAAACTACTTTAATCGAGCACAGACAGCCTGGATGTATAATTATCCAGGAAAAACAATGACAATTCATGATCTTCCAGGTCTGGTAAAATATTCACTGCCACTTGCCCTAAATCCTGCAAACATAATAGCTGGATTTAAATCAGGAGTATGGCCCTTCAATCGTGATATTTTCCAAGACAGTGATTTTGCACCTTCTTATGTCACTGATCGTCCATACCCCAATCCAGAAACAGGTTGTTCCACGACCTTGCAGAACATATCCAATTTAACACTGGACCTAGAAAATCCGGAATTGTTAGATTCTGCACCTCAACTGAACATAAGCACCACTGAAATTATAGAGGCAATCGAAACAGCAACAAATCCAACACCTGATACCTTTCAAAATATTACTGTTCCACCTTCTCCGAATCACGCTTGTAAAAAACGTTTAACTGCATTACCGACTCCAAATTCGTCAAGCGTTCAAAAAGAAAATGAAATTGGGTTATCGGTGCCAGGTTCATCTGCTACTCAAAGTAAATTTGATAATTTTTCGCCTTCAAAGATAAGACCTTTCCCCAGGCTGAAGCTCGAAAACAAACCGTCCATAGTCGCCGTAAACGCAAATCCGCTGTTTTAACCGATACACCGGAAAAAAGATGCATTAGCAAAAGAATATGAAGAAAAATTGGCCAAGACAAAAAAACTGCGAAAAAAATAAAGGAAGAGAAAAAGGTAAAGAAAAGGTAAGGAAAGGCCTCGAAAATAGATAAAAAAGGAAAAGATAAAGTGAAGAAAAAATATTGGATTCAGATTCAGACTCTGATACTGATGAATGGTATTGTTTAGTGTGTAGTGAAAGTTACAGCACTTCTAAAAAAGAAGAGTGGGTAGAATGTATATCATGCAAAATGTGGGCCCATGTCAAATGTGTAACGGGAAACGTTTGCTCATTTATTTGCATTAATTGCAATTCTGATGAAGACTGATTTAATACTTTTATATGATATTGTTGCATACCTCTATGAAAAATGTTTATATATTTTTCTCAATCCTTTTCTATCTAATTTAAATAGTAGTGAGCGCCTTATTAATGTTAGGATCCAAAGTTTTTTAGTTTAATAGAAGTGCTATTATTATAAGATTGTTTAAAATGTTCGTTCTTTTTATAACGTTTAAAAATAAAGAGTACATTTTGATTTATCTTTGATGATATTATTTGCCATAACAACGTGCCCCAAAGGTGTAACAACTGGCCCCGAACCGGGGGCAAGTTGTTACAATTGACTTTTGTAATTGAATTGCCTATAGTAAAAAAATAGCATAAATTTCAATATTTTTTGGAAATATTTTAATAGCTGAATAGTTATATTATCGACAAAAACAATCGAAAGTACAAATTATGTGATAGGCTTTGTCATATTGACAATTATCTAAAAATTGTAACTACGTGCCCCTCCCTCCCCTACATAAAATACACATATACATAAATAAAACAAAGAACAATAAAATTACAACAAAACAAAATTACATTCTTTAGCCGTCACTAGTCGCTGCCATTCGTGCAATACCGTCAAAATACTCTTCAGTTGAATAACTGCAATTTCGTATGAGAAGAGACTTAATTTCAGACTTAAAACGTGTTTCCTTTGGAACTGATTTAAGGTTATATGGTAACGCATTAAAAAGACGTAACCCAAATATGCGGGGTGAATTACCGCTCAATACTAATGAATGTGGAGGTATGTGGAAGTTAAACTTAGATCTGGTATTATATTGATGAATCTCATTATTACAAATAAAGTGATTTTTATTCTTGTATATGTATACTAATAGCTCGTATATATATACAGTCGCGAGCAAATGTTATAGGCACCTTTGACAAAACTAATGGGTTTCATGTTTCTTGCATTTTTTTTGTGACAGTTATTTCAACGTTTTTTATAATCGTCTTTATGGTTACAATAGTCTTTATAGATACCTTTTGTAACTGTATTATTTTTTTTAAATATTTTCAAGTTTCGAGATGTCACTTCCCCCTCCCATCTAAAAAGTTATTAAGCTGTACCAAAAACACTCTAATATGCAACAAATTAATAAGATCCCTTAAAATACTACATATCTGTAATGTATTACCTACAAGTTTTTATTTTCTCATTTTTTACTGTGATATTCGCCCAAAATTTAGGGTGCCTATAACATTTGCTCGCGACTGTATATATATTGAACGCAATGGAAGGATTTTCCATTGCTTAAAATACGGCCTGCATGATTGCATATTGCTTACACCAGCCATACACCTAATAATTCTCTTTTGTGCCAAAAAAACTTCATTACAAACGCATGATGTACCCCAGATTGTTATACCATAAACTAGTCTACTATGAACATTAGCATAATAATAACACAGTAAACTGTTCACGCCAATAAAATTTCTCAGGTTACGCAGCAGATAACACGTGGAATTCAAATCACTAATGAGTTTAAAGCAGTGTGTACGCCATGTAAGTTCATCGTCAATATATAATCCTAAAAACTTAATTTCAGAGTCACGATTTATTTCAACATTATTTGAAAACACATGAGTACTAAACTGCGTTTTGTTACGAGCATTGTGAAAAATAAGATATTTTGTTTTGTCAGCATTCAAAAGTAACCCGTTCCGAGCAAACCAATTGTTCATGTCACACAACAATGAATTTACTTTATTTTCACTATTTAATATATTATCACATGAAACTACTGCACTAGTATCATCCGCATACATAATGACGTCATAATTCGATAGAAAGTCTGAAATATCATTCATCATCAAATTAAAAATAAAAAAGGTCCTAATACACTACCCTGAGGAATTCCATGTTCAACTTGCAAGTTAGAAGATTTGATTTGAGTGGCACTTAATTCCGACTGATACTGAATTCTAACAAACTGACTCCTACCCACTAAATACGATTTAAACCACCCGCAACAACGCCACGAATGCCACACAACTGCAATTTATTAATTAATAAATCATGATTAACACAATCAAACGCACGGCTCAAATCACAAAAGACTCCTATTGGAAACTCACCAGTATCCAAGCCGTTAATTAATATTAATAAAAGGCTCTCTTGCGTTTGCCGGCGCGAGGGGGCGCTATTCCATAGGCGTCGCCCTATTCCGTGCGTGTAAATTTGGCGTGAAAAAGTTCCTTAACTAAGGCTTCAGACGGGCGTACGATTAAAAGGGAAATAATAGACGGACGAACGGGTAACAGGGATGGCACGGGAATAGGCGTATCGCGATTAATTGTTAAAAATAGGTCAAGGGGAGAAAATTCGCAGAAATGTAAATTTTGATGGGTGCGAGCGCGGCGAACGTCGCTGAAGACCGAGAAATGTCACATGGCGGCTTACGATCGATTTGGCATTGTCAAAGTTGGGCAATTTCGTATGTTCGCTGCGAGGCTGAGATAATATTTGAGAGTGGGGTTAATGTCGGAAAGACGTCTCACATGCTTCATCTTACGGTTTGAACCCTAAAATGGGGTCGAGACGCGAAATTTTACTCAAAAAGACCCGATTTATATAGGTGTGTTTTTCCGAGTAAGCATGTTTTGATTTGACCGAATTTCGTTCATGGCTCCGTGTCAATCGTACGGCAAAACGATTCCGATGTTGTGGACGATATCGGACGTAAATAGACGTGCAAGGGACACATAACGAATCGAAACGTGACCGGAGAGATGTTTGGAAGCCTGTATGATTCGTTTGCATATGGAAAAATGTGGAAAAATATTGTCATTTGCGATGGTATTAATTTCATAACCTAATCTGCTATTTGGGGCAACAATAATAGCGATTTAAGATATTTTAACGTTTATTGGAGGGTTGAAAAGGTTCGTAATATACGCCCAGGTATGTTTCTGATTAAAATATTATAGTTTTTAGCGAAATTATTGAGCCAGGATCAAGTAAGATGTCAAACTATCGAACACGAAAAGCGTCAACGTATCGCGCTAATTTTAGCACGAAAGTATACATTACCGCAAAATTATTGTGGATATGGGTATTACGTGACAGATATTACCGTTTTGATGCTAAAAAGTGCCCATTTCTACAGAACGATTCGATTTATGGAGTCATGTTCGACTGGCCTGTCAAAGATAAATTAAAATTAATATGCATCTTTTAATGAGGTAAATTTCATATTTTTCAACCTTTCTACAACTATGATGACAAGAATATTATAACAGTAACACAATATAATATATAAATCGACCCCTAGAAATGTCATTGGTTGTCGAGGGTAGTCCATGACCAAAAATCCTTCCGATGAAACTAATATGAGTTTCTTTTTTTACCTTTTTAGAGCTAGATATCAATATAATATGACACATCACGAATATACTAATTAAGGATGTGCTTAAAAGTTCATCGAACAGCTTCTGGAAGAAATATTTGACTCAGATAATTGACCGATGAACATATGGGCAGGAAATGGTATTTGCTCCTACGCTTGACAAAATGAGAGGTGTCTTCATTTTTATTAGCAGCCTCACTATCCTCCATCCTCGATGTATGATAACATTTACTCGAAGCAACTATGATGTATATATTTTGGCTGCCCTCTCATTTATAATCTATCCTGTTATATATCAGGTATTTAGATAGCTATATTCACCAACCTTATTACATGTAAATTATTATATCAAAAACCACTTACTGTAGAGGCAGAACTTCAGATGTGTTAAAAGTTTATCGTAAAACGTCTCCCAATAAGTATAGAGCGTTTATGATCCCTCCCGAAGAAATGTGTGGAAACGCTGTGATAATTATGAGGTAAAGCGATCAGCTGAATGAGAAATTAGGTAATTTCTAAATGCCTATATTACTTGCATTGTTGAATATTTTATACATATAGTAAAGAATAAGTATAGTAAAATGGTGTTTTATTCAGAATATTATTATACTTTACATATACAGCATAAAGAATGCATAAAGCGGTGCTACATTACAATACATCATGCATGTTGTGACGCGTTCAAGAATTTCGTATTAAATAAGCTCAAATATTCCTGCACTAAATACTTTTCGATCAACTTCAAAGAAGACGCCGGTTTCTCCATTCCCACAACGTAAATTTCCGCTACAACTGTAACAATGAAGCGCAGCTGCGAAAGCATCAGAGTCAAATTCGACAAGATAACCTTCTAATTAACACTAATCCAGAAATAGACCTTAAACAACACTTTACCGACAATCACTCAAGTACAATATAAACGAAAATGCAAATTGCAAAGACAATAAGAAACAGCTATTATGTTGCAAACGAACGAAACAATATTCTATTATTGACAGTTGTCACGACAAAGATGAAGAAGGATAGCGTTCGGTACGCGATGCGCGTATAACGTATTTAAGTGCGTTCACCCAAATAATTGATAGTGCAATTTGAATACATTATTAGTATAAGTAGTATAGAAAATGACATTCATTGAATTCTTATAGATTAATTAAGACATAAATCACAAAATACTGATATCCGTCAGTGCGTTAGGCCAACATATTCTACAACGAAAGAAACACACACGCGCAATAGAAATCATAACAATAGCTAAAATATCTAAAATAAAGTAAAATAAATTGAACTGTCAGTCATTGCCATGCTTTAATTTATATTTCGACTTAAATTTCAAAAAGTATAGATGCATTAGTTCAGCGGTTCGTGTACGACAAACGCACGTCGTCGACGACGGTGCCGGTTCGAATCGCGGACGGTGCAAGTTTTTTTTTATGCGTACTTTTTTATAATTATGCTTTCTCGGTTACAATACATGATTGCTTATTATTGAAGCCAATAAATATACAAAAAAAAATTTATTTATGTACATTGATGTTCGGAAATATTTGGTGGCCACAAAATGGTGCCAAATGCGAAAAAACGCTTCCAAAATACAAAAAACATGATTCACTTTAAACAATGTTGAATGGTTTGTGGTTGCTGAATTCGATTCTGAAAATAGGTTTAAGCAAAATAAATGGCGGATTGAATATAGAGAGAAATTTTAAATATACGAGACATTTTGCAACAAATATTCGTACGCAAGCGTTTTTGAGGTGCTAAATTTGATTCGATATAATTTTGGAAAAACAAAATGGCGGACGCAATATGGGGGAGAGAATTTGAAATATAGAAGGCATTTTTTTTTTTAAAGTGTGACTTATGCGATTTTTTTGAACCACTATTTGCGAATATAGAATCAAAAACAAGATGGCGCGACTAAAATGAGGAATATTATTTTAAAAATAATATTTTGCTACACACATTTTGGGTGCTGGATGTTGCATTTGTTGCTGATAATTGTTTGGAAGTAAGAGGAAAAAAAAATAGAAACGATATCGAGAATTTTTTTATAAAAATAAAGATTGCTGCCAACTAATACTTCATTAATACCGAATCAAAACAATTAATTCACAATTAAATCAATTAAAATAAAACCTTCATTAAAAAATAGTACAATTTATATAACGATCAAGTAATATATTTATTAGAATTCTCATATATTTGAAATAGATTCAACAATCTCTTTAAATTAAATACCATCTTTTAATTGTTCATACAATCGCATTAATCATATATTATATACATGGCATTCGACGTAAGTGGTTCATTAAAGTTTATATGATTCTACTATTATTTATATTTGAGATTTTGGCACCATCATCTGTTCGATTGAAATATAAATGTAAAATACTTTAACCCAAAATATCACTTCCGGTTGACCGAAATGGACGTCAACTTTTGATTTTAAATAGAATATATAAATTTCTTTACATTTGGATTCTACGGTTATAAATATGACAGTCTCCTAAGCTATTGCTATAGCTACATGTTGCCGTTTTGAGTTATTTAAGTTTTTCATTTTTTTAAGTCATAATCATTGCATCATTGAGAAATTAATATCTCGGTTAATACGCAATAGAGACTCCAAATTGCTATGTTAGAATGCAGATATAGCTCTACGAAATGGTGCGCATACTTCGCATTCTAATATACAGAGTGTTAAACTGAGTAACAAAGTGACATATTTTCGAATGCAGAAACTCATTTTCTAAATAGAACACCCTGTATTTAAATTCAAATTGGGAGGTAAACATCATCCTTTCATTTTGTATTAGCACTCCTATATCTATTTTAATAGATTTTGAGATATGAAGAACTTTTGTAGAACAATCTAAGTAGCTTAGGTTAAATGTTCGTAGATTGGCTCCTAAATGGGATTTATGTCAATTCATTGTCTAACCATAAGTGTGTGTGTGTGTGTGCCATCGTAATTACATTTTTGAACAATAAATATAAATAGATATTAATGACATTGTATCATAACATTGCATTTGATGCTGATAATATTGTTTGGAAAAATAAAATGACGGATAAAATGGGAAGAAAATTGAAATATAGGGAAAATCGTCATTATTTTTAAAAATTGTAACTTATTGGATATTATAAAGGGAATAGGGAAAATAGACAAGGATAAACAATAACGAAAAAGAGAACAGGGAAGGGATAGAATTTGATTAGCAGCTCTATTTTGCTTCAGGAAAGAAGTCTTATCTACAAAAGTTTTCTATAATTTAATGCCGCATAACTAAAAATATATTTGAGTACACCTGTTCCCGAACACTGGCTCTCTGATTAAAGCTCTATTTTGGCTTTACGAAAAGTCTTTTCTGCAAAAGTTTTTATAGAATTTAATGCTGTGTAACCTAAACTTATTTTAAAATATACCGGGTGTTCGGAAGACTGGGTTTTTTCATTATAGCTCTATTTTACTTTTAGGAAAAAAATTTGTACAAAAGTTGTACAGAATTCAATGCTGCATAAGTAACAATATTTTCCACTACACAGGGTGTTCCCGAAGATTGAGTCTTTGATTATAGCTTTATTTTTGCTTAAGAAAATAACTTTCCAAACAGTGTTATAGAATTGAAGCTGCGTAACCTAAACATATTTTTAATATACCGGATGTTCAGCGAAGATGGGTTTTTCATTATAGCTCTATTTTTGCTTTTAGGAACAAATCTTTCTACAAAGATGTTATAGAATTGAATGCTGCATAAGTTAAAAATATTTTCAAACATACCGGGTGTTCAGGAAGACTGGTTTTTTTCACACTATAGCTCTATTTTTGGCGTATAGGGAAAATCTTTTCTACAAGAGTGTTATAGAATTGAATGCTGCATACTAAAAATATTTTGAAATCTAAGAGTGTTCAGGAAGATTGGACTTTTTCATTATAGCTCTATTTTGCGTTTGGAACAAATCTTTTCTACCAAAGTGTTATAGAATCGAATGCTGCATAAGCTAAAAATTTTTTAAATCTACAGAGTGTTCAGGAAGATTGGATTTTTTTCAATTAAGCTCATTTTTGCGTTTGGGGACAAATCTTTTCTAACAAAGTGTTATAGAATTGAATGCTGCATAGCTAAAAATATTTGAAATCTACAGAGTGTTCAGGAAGATTGGACTTTTTCATTATAGCTCTATTTTTGCGTTTGGGAAAAACTTTTCTAAAAAGTGTTATAGAATTGAATGCTGCATAAGCTAAAATATTTTGAAATCTACAGAGTGTCAGGAAGATTGGACTTTCATTATAGCTCTATTTTTGCGTTTGGGAACAATCTTTTCTACCAAAGTGTTATAGAATTGAATGCTGCATAAGCAAAATATTTTAAATCTACAAGTGTTCAGGAAGATTGGATTTTTTTCATTATAGCTCTATTTTGGATTTGGGACAAATGTTTTCTACAAAAGTGTTTAAGAATTGATGCTGCATAACCTAAAAATATTTGAATTACAGGTGTCAGGAGATTGACTTTTTCAAAAGCTTTGTTGCGTTTGGGAACAAATTTCTACAAAGTGTTATAGATTGATGCTGCATAGCAAAATATTTTAAACGAGATGTAGGAGATTGAATTTTTTCATAGCTTATATTTGGTTTGGGAAAATTTTCTAAAAAGTGTTATAGATTGATGCTGATACTAAAATTTTTATTAGGTGTTAGGAGATGGATTTTTCATTATAGCTATTTTTTGGTGAAGAATCTTTCTACAAAGTGTTAAACATTGAATCTGATAAGCAAAATATTTAATTACAAGGTCATGAAGATGGATTTTTTTCTATGTCTATTTTGCGTTTGGAAAATTTTCTACAAAGTGGTATAGAATTGATGGCTAGTAAAATATTTTTAAATTAGATGTTGGAAGATGATTTTTAATATAGTCTATTTTGCGTTTGGAACAAATTTTTCCAAAGCTTATAAAGAATTGAATGTGCATAAGCTAAAAATTTTTTAAATTATGGTGTTCGGAAGATTGGATTTTCATCATTACAGTATTTTGCGTTTGGACAAATTTTTCTACCAAAGTGTATAGATTGATCTGGAAAGATAAATATTTTTAAATTACAGGTGTTGAAGATTGGATTTTATTATACCTTATTTTTCGTTTGGAAAATCTTTTATAAAAGTGTTATAGATTAATTGATAGCTAAAATTTTTTAAACAGAGTGTCAGAAGATTGGATTTTTTTCATATAGCTTTATTTGGCGTTTGGAAAATTTTTTACAACTGTAAGAATAGAATGTGCATAGCTAAAAATATTTTAATTTCGAGTGTTCAGAAATTGGATTTTTCATTAAGCTCTATTTTTGGTTGGGAACAAATCTTCATAAAGTGTTTAGATTGAATGGCATAGCTAAATTCTCAAATATACGGGTGTTAAACGACTGAGTTGAGAAAAGAAACTTCTTTGACAAAGTTGTGCAGATTGCTGGCATAACTAAACTAGTTTGACTAAAAGGGTGTCAAAAGTAAAAAACAAAAGAAAACTACACTTAAAACGTCATTGACATTTAAAGTGGCAACTTCTCTCGAATGGGGACGTCTTCAAGAAACACTTTCAAGTACACTTCCTCAAGTAACTCTCCTGACTGAAGCGCAGTTCTAGTAACAAGATATAAAAAGCTGAATAGGTCATTGTGGAGTGATTACCGATATCCTGTTGATGTTCTGTTAAAGTATTGTACTTATCGATGTGGGATCAATCTCTGCAACATCGCATATTCAAAGATTTTTGAAAAAGCTTGAAGAAATGGAAGGGGCCGATAATTATTAATATCAAAAACTTAGAAACCCTTCTTATCAGCCGGAATAACATAAGATTCTTTAGTTTCTGGGGAAAACCACCACCACAACAAAAGACATAAATTGATAGAAAAATTAATGGTTATCATAA